>ML806445.1:132782-154430 GCA_009831015.1 Picea engelmannii
TTATATTATGAGGAAGAGAGTGAGAGGAGGATCTCATGGATGCATCAAAGTTTTGGCAATGTCGGAGATCTTGACGACAAAATTCTCGGATTCACAGAAAACCCTATTTTTTGATACCCACGTGGGTTGTTTGTGTATAGGGTGCATGTACACATAGGCTAGCTGTGTATAGGGTTAGTGTACACGCGGGATGACTGTGTACAAGGATCGTGGAGTGTATAAAATCATGGAGATTTGTGTTTGAGCTGGTGCCAAGCTCTTGGATGATGAGGCAGGTTCTAGATCTACTTTCTATGGCCTCAGATCTATCACTGAGACACTGGTATGGTTACATTATTGTTTGATATGTTGTGAATGATTAGGGAATTATTGGTATGGCTTCTATGATGTGGCTCAGTTTGGTTGATGGAGTGAGCAACACTTTTGTGATTCAGTAGTGACATGATTGTTATGGTATACTAGTTATTTATACATGATTGAGATAACATTCATATTGATTTGTTGTGGAGCATGAGCAAGCTATTGGAGAGATTGGATGTTTTGTGACTGGATGTGGGTCTATTTGTAAAGTGGAAGACATAAGAGAAAGTGATTGCAGATTGCAGAGGATCTGAGCATGTGAAGAAAAGAAAAACCCTAGTTGCTCAAAAGCATAAGCTTGTTGCATTATACACTAGCCACGTTCACACATGGGTTGTAGTGAGCCAGAGTGCGTGCACACATGGGCTGCACTACTGATAGGTTGCGTACCTATTGACAGATTGATATCTGTTGAGGATTGTTGCCTCAACTCAGTTGGTGTTGAGAATGTAAGTTGAGTCTTGCATATAGAGTTGGTGCTCTTGTAGAGTTGTACTCTATTTAGTTGTTGCTGATAAACCCCAAGGATTGTAGTCCGTAATAAAAAGAAAATTGTACATACATCTTGTGTTCTTTGTTTTCATTATGGTGATGAATTGTTGATGATATATTGTTGATATATGTTGCTGATCTGTGCTCACATATAACTGGTTATAAATGACAAGAATGGGTAATGAATAAATGTTGAATGCTAATTTATGAGTTTTTGTGCAAGAGGGAAGTTTTGGGAGAAGGAGCCCCACACTCATTCACACCCCCTCTAAGTGTGGTAGGTGTGTCCAACAAAGTCAACATGTGGATAACAAAAGATAACTAAATGCTAAAAACGAGGGTCATGTTGGCCACGCCCCTAACATTCCTTTATGTTGATGAACTGTCCTTTTGAGTGATTCTCCCTTTGACAGATGGCCTCCAACTCATAATTGATATTCTAACAACTGACATGATCTATATTGACACCTGGAAACCACTGCTCCTTTGAAACCTCTAGAAAAAGAATTCATAGCACATTATACAACACCTCAGGAACTTGTAGCACATTTCGCAGTGTCTATCTGCAAGGCAATAATTTTTTTGCACTGCAAAACTTAGTTGTATACTCTATTTTCATTAACTTGAGTTTCTTTAACACCTTGCAGAGGTTTTGGAGATTAGCACAAGGTTGCAGAAGGTGTCATAAGTCAGTTTTGAGCTACTTCAACTGATAAGACCTATTTCTTCATCATTTTGAAGAAATAAGTAGTCTATTAGTTGCCTTTATAGATCTACCAAATTGAGTATCTCCATTGAAATTCTTTATCTATTTCACCCATACATATTTCCACTCCATTTCCAAGGTAACCCATTTCCTCATCATTATAATGTGCTTAATTAAATGATGAAGGGAAAACTTTTGTAAATGACAAACTCTACTAATCTGGCAGAACTTATAGCAGGAATTAAGATGTCAACATTATCAATGGATTGATATAAACTGTTGTGCATAGACTATTCATATTGTGAATTTTGGCTGCCACTTGATGTGTTGGGCTTTGACATACTAATATCATCATTCCTATCATGTGTCCTTGAAGAAAAAAAACCAAAAATAATGTCATTGGGAGATGTCCAATGGCCATCCATGTTATGACATCTGAGAGGTGTAACTAGGTTAATATTCAAAAATCCATTTGCAAATTTAGATATACCTTCATCCATTATTCATGTGTCTCTGAACTTCCACCAGAAGCCAACAACTTTTACAATTTGGCTTGCCATTACCTTAAGAGAAGAAAGACCAAGCAAATTATTTTTTGTGACCTTATTTGGGGAAATAGTAAAAATTAAAACTCCAGTTAGATTTGGTTTTGATGATTCCTGATGCAAGAGATTCACCAACAAGTGCAATTGGAGGAAAACTGGATATACACCAACACACATTTTGAAGACGTTTTGAAATTTAAATATGAAACATTAATGTAATATCTGGGAGGACGCAATTGTTCTTAAATGTTTTGGGGATTGTAATGCAGATCTTGAGCGTTTTCTCTCATCTGTCGATTGGATGAATTTAGTGTAATAAATGTAAAGTGGTTGTAGTATTTATTGCAATAAGATAACTTAGAGTTGTAGGAGGGAAAACTCAAGAAAGGTCCCTCATAGATGTATTGTATCATTATTCTCATTGTAAGAGTAGAAGTTGTAGAGCAAGAGAGCTTAGGAGAACAGAGAAGAACATAGATTGTAGAAGTTGTATAAGAAGATAGTTTTTTCTATAGAAACCATGTACATAATCGTTTGAGTTAATATAAGAAGGATTTAATCCAATTTCATGGTGTTGTTATAGTTACTGTTTGCATCTATTGAATGGTATGTTTACAATTTTCTTATATGTTGTGTTATGCATTTGTTTTAGTGCTTTATGTGTATGATTTAATGTTGAATGTATGAAGTCCTTGAGAGGGAGAGTATAAGTTTCAATTGCTTCTCATCCTGAGAATTCTTACAAGGAGTGCAGTGAAATTCCGCAAGGAGTGCGTTGACAAGATTTTGAGTTTTACCTCAGAAAAGCTCAGAAGAGATAGAGTGAAAATATAACACAGATCCGTGCAAGGTGTGCACATGCCAGGTTGAAGTCTTAGACTTTTCCAACCCAAGGAAGCGATTGAATAACTTCTGTCGTGAGGAGTGTGCAGAGTTGGAGATATCAGATAATCAGGGATTATTGGAAAGGCCGCAAGGAGTGCGTGTAAGAATCCCTTAGAACCCTTGAGTCTGCAACAAGAATCAAGCTCAAGAGGGATAGAGACTTGGAAAAGTCCAGAAGACAGATAATATTCAAAGTCACCTCACAGAAACCAAGCTCAGGAAGAAGGATGCCAAGTTATCTGGCCAAGACTCTTTGAGAACCTAAATGGACGGTTGAATTTCTTGAAGGGAGAAACACTGATTAACATGGACCGTTAGATATAGTAGATTAATGGAGAGGTTAAGACCGAGTGTCTTTCAACAATCTCAAGTCTAGGAGAGATAGTAGCTGTTAGATCTGGATCAATGAGAGTCGTTGATTGGTGATTGAAATTTTGACATTTCGAGAGCTGGGAGTGTGGAGGAAAGGGTTACCCAGAAGTCGCGAGTTGCGAAGTCCCGACTTCGTGAAATAAGAATCTGAACTGTCATATCGTGGGAGGTTCAGGACCATTTATTCGTGGTGAAGAATTCACGAGTTTGGACTTTGGGAAAAGGGGAGAAGAGTCGCATCGTGAGCTCATGAGCCGTGAAATCATGACGCGCTTGGAGGTGAGGCCTCAGGATTTGGCTAGAGGTCATATGGCAGAAGCATAAAGAAGGAGATAAGGACCGTTAGCCCATTTCAGGGTTTTAGGAATCGAAGGAGTCGGGGTGACTCACAACAGAGATCCCAAAATTGCGAAATGCGAAGTCACGAACTCGAAGATCCATTTGGGTTAATTCAGTGGTCACACCGGTGGACACCTGGATTAGAGGTTCGTGCCTAGTGCTTGTTCGTGCTGGTGTAGCTTCTAGAAAGACCTGTGTTTTTATATGCATTGAAGGTTCCAGAGGGATGTTGGCCCTTGACCAAGTTTTGAGGAATACTTGGTCATATTTGACCATTTTTGGGACTTCGACAGCCTGTCGAAGACAGAGCACCAAGCGAAACAAAGATCACAAGATCTCGGCCCACTTTTGGGGTCCTTTTTGGGTTTTGGGACAATGTAATGGGAAAGGGATGTCAGCCTGTGGGTTTACCCACGCTTAGGCCCAATTTTGTAATGTATAAATAGATATCTAGGTGATGTAAGTAGAGAAGAATATTATCCAAGAGCTTATCTCTAGAATTTATCTATGTGATTGACTTGCAGAGTTGAGTGCAAGTATTGTAAGTGCTGAGTGCACATATTGTACGGAGACTCTGTGCTAGATCTACTCAAGGAAGGAGGATCTGGCGAGGTGCGCACAGATCTCCTGTCCTATGCGGAGTAGGATTTTGGAAGCTATGTGCTATAACCTGATTGACTAAAGCTAATAAAGAAGAAGAGTTGGTGGATGTAGCCCCCAGGTGGGGGTGAACCACGTAAATACTGTGTGTTGTGCTTTATGTTTCTTCTTAGATGTATTGTATTTCTAAGTTCTTAGATGTGATTAGATAGACTTTCTTATGCTTAGTGCTAGAGATGTATATGAATGCCAAATCCGATGTGTATGAATATGCTAAGCACTTGGTCTACCAAATCTGATCCATCTTGTTGTTGCTAAGCACTAAAATAATATACACCTAAGTGAATGTTTTGATGCTCTGTTACGATGGAGAAGTAGATATAAGTGGAATATTGATGAATGATCTATGCTAAGTGCTTTCTAAGTGATACGATCACAGATTTGTCTCCCAGCTTAGGTTGCAGACACTTGAGTCTTGCAACCACCCCTGCCTCTACCTTAGGTGAGACTTCATCTGCTTCGCAGGTGTTGCTGAAAGGGTCGGTAGTTAGGGTTTTGTTGGTACACTGTGGTAGCGTTGAACCTTGGGTCTGCCCCTGTGCCAACAAGGGAACTAAGGAGCCATTTCAACTTAGAGGAATAGGAATATCCAAAGACCGAGAGGTCAGTGGACCCTTCTAAGGTGGGGGTCTGCGTCAGGTGGTATCAGAGATAATTTTTTTTATTTTCTATAGAGGGAAGACAGATGAAAATTGTGATTGAATTCTACATGGATAGATTGAAACAATGCCACCGAGGAGATGTCAAGAGACACCCATGTCCGATCTAGCCTTGGAAAGGGAAATGAGAGAACTTTGTTCCCAATTGGATGCTATGGAGACAACACAAAGGTGAACACCTAATACTGGAGATGTCAATGAGGCTGAAAGTGAGAACGAAGATGGAGCTGAAGAAAAATTTGTAGCCGAAGATGATGCAAAAGAATGTCTATTCAAAGTTGTTGCAAGGATAGGTGCCTGAGAAAAAATGGACATCCCAATGTATGAAGGTAACTTAGACGTTGAGGAGCTGCTATATTGGTTTAGAGCTCTGGATAAATATTTCGATTATGAATATATTGAAGAGGATAAGAAGGTTAAGAACACAATCACTAGACTGAAAGGGCATACAACACTCTGGTGGGATGAACTGTAGGCTGACAAGCGTTGCAAAGGAAAACAAAGAATTAAAAACTGGGATAGGATGGTCGCCAAGATGAAATCCAAATTCATACCTAGAGATTACCAAATCAATCTGTTCTGAAGAATGCAGAATTTAAGACAGAAAGGGATGACAATGAAGGAATACACTGAGGAATTTTACAGGTTATACATCAGAGATGGTCATCGCAAGAGTGATGATGAAAAAGTCACCAGATACATGAATGGTATGAGATATGAGATTCAGGATGAGATGAGCATGGTGACAATCAGGAATGTGGAAGATGCTTATTAGATTTCTTCAAAGGCAGAAGTGAAATTGGCCTGAAAGCAAGGTCAAAGGGGCAGAGATAGAAGTCAGAGCAGAGGAAAAGAAATTTCCCAGGATAAAGTACATAAGCCAAAGGATGAATAAAAGAAACCTCATAACCACCCAGAAAGGGGAGGAAGCTCACAAGGAGGACAATATGTCGATAGGAACACTTTTCCTCGAGAAAGAGGAAGAGGAAGAGGAGGTGAAATAAAGTGTTTTATCTGTGGAAAGATCAGACACAAATATTTTGAATGTCCCGATAGAAAAAGGGATGGAGGAGGCAAAGCTCACATTTTAGAAGCGTAAAGGAGAAATTTTGAGGTAGAAGATGCAGAAGGTGGAAGATCCTTAATGATGAGGAAAATTCTCTTGAAGCCAGAGAAAGAGATGGAGAATCCAGTCCAGAGGAACAATTTATTTAGGATTGCTTGCAAGACCAAGTATAGGGTATGCAAGGTGATAGTTGATAGTGGAAGTACAAATAATCTAGTATCCATAGAGATGGTGGAATAGATGGAATTGGAGACAGTTTCACATTCGAGCCCATACAAATTTTAGTGGTTGCAAAAAGGACATTAGGTAACAATCACTAAACAATGTTTAGTTGAATTTAAGATAGGGGGATATAGAGATGAGATCTTATGTGATGTTATTACCATGTATGTCTACCATATTTTTTTAGGAAGACCATGGAAATATAACAGAAATGTTATTCATGATGAAATAAAGAACACATACACCTTGAAGAAGAATGGAAGGATGCATATGTTGCTTCCAATTGATGACAAGAAGGTGAAATAAGAAACAAGCAATACTATACTTCTCATGAGTGGGAAGGAACTTCTTGACAAACTCAAGAAAGATGAAGAAATGTAGTTTGTTGTGGTAAGAAAAACTAGAGTCATCTTGACCAGTACCGCAATAGATGTTCTACCTGAGGAAATTCAGGAACAGCTGGAGAATTTCGCTGATATAGTGGTGGATGATTTACCTTGTTTGTTGCCACCCATCGGGAGTATAAGTCATCACATTGACCTTATACCAGGAGAGATTTTACCAAACAAAGAAACGTACAGATTGACACCACAGGAGAATGAAGAAGTTAAGAATCAATTCCAGGATTTGATGGACAAAGGGTTGATTAGAGAAATCTTGAGTCCATGCACTGTACCAACAATGTTAAGTTCGAAGAAGGATGGTGGATGGAGGATGTGTACATACTCAAGGGATATAAACAAAATCACCATCAGGTATAAATTTCCTTTACCCAGGATGGATGACTTGATGGATTTCTTGAGTGGAGCAAAGTGTTTTTCAAAAATTGATTTGAAAAACGTATATCATCAGATTAGAATGAGGGAAGTTGAGGAATGGAAGACAACATTCAAGACAAATGAAGGACTGTATGAATGGATGGTCATGTCGTTTGGCTTGAAAAATGCGCCACGTAATTTATGAGATTGATGAACAAAGTCTTGAAAGATTTCATTGAGAAATTTGTAATTGTGTATCTTGATGATATACTAATCTTCAATAAGACCAAGGAAGAAAATTTGAGACATTTAACTCTAGTGATGAGGAGGTTGCAGCAAGAGAAGTTGCTCATAAATCTAAAGAAGTCGTCTTTCATGAAGACATAACTCATTTATTTGGGTTTTGTAATCTCTTTGAATGAGTTGAAGATGGATCCTAAAAAGGTAAGAGCAATCAAAGAGTGGTCATCGCCAAGGAATATCTTTGAAGTCAAGAGCTTCCATGGATTAGCCAGTTTTTACAGGAAGTTCAACAAGACTTTTAGTGGAATTTTTGTATCAATGATGGAAACAATCAAGAAAAGACATAAATATTTTCATTGGACAGAGGAAGCGGAGAAAAGTTTCGAGTTGTTAAAGGAGAAGATAACTGGACAACTAGTTCTGGTTTTGCCAGATTTTAGTAAAACATTTCAAGTAAGATGTGACACAAGTGGATTTGCGATTGGAGTAGTCTTAAGTCAAAACAATAGACCAGTTGCATACTTCAGTGAGAAGCTGGATGATTCCAAAAGTGATTATTCCACATATGATAAAAAAGTTTTATGCTGTCATACAAGCATTGAAGAAATGGAGGCACTACATGGTTCCGAAAGAGTTCATTTTATATAACGACAACCAGGCCTTACAGTTTATAACTAGACATGAGAAATCTAACCAGAAACATGCAAAATGGGTTGAATTTATGCATAACTTTACTTTTTTTACAAAGCACATTTATGGAAATGATAACAAGGTTGTTGATGCATTGAGCAGGAAATGTTTGATTTTGCAGGAGTTTCATGTGAAGACCTTAGGTTTTGATAGCCTTAAGGAAATGTACAGAGATGATTCAAATTTCAGGGATGCTTATGAAGAATGTGAGAATCTTGTTCCGATAGACAGAATCCAATGGATTGAACACTTGGTTCAGGATGGACTATTATTCAAAGGAAATCAATTGTGTATCCTGAAGAGTTATATGAGAGAAAACCTTTTGAAGGAAAAATATAGTGGGGGATTGGATGGACACTTCAACCATGATAAAACATTTGAACAACTAAACAATTTATACTATTGGCCAAGGATGAGGATGGATGTCAATAAATTTTCCAACAGATGTAGAATCTGTTAGCACGCAAAGGGAAAAGACAAAACACAGGGTTGTATCAACCATTTCCAATACCAGAGAGGCCGTGGGATGTGGTAATCATGGATTTTGTGTTGGGACTGCCGAGGACATAGAGAGGTTGTGATTCCATATTCATGGTAGTCAAAAAATTCTAAAAAATGACACATTTCATTCCATGTCAGAAAACCAGTGATGCAACACACATTACAAATTTGTTTTTCAAATAAGTTGTCCGACTTCATGGTTTACCTAAGAGTATTGTTTTAGAAAAAGATACCAAATTTGTTGGGCATTTATGGAGAACACTATGGAAGAAGCTGGGGACAAATCTATCTTTTAGCTTAGCATATCACCCTCAGATGGATGGACAAATTGAGGTAGTAAATCGAAGCTTGGGATATTTATTGAGGAGTTTAGTAGCTGAACATTATAGTCAGTGGGATTATATTCCACCGCAAGAAAAATTTGCATATAACGACTCACCTAACCAGAGCACAGGACATGGCCCATTCCAGATAATGTATGGAATGAAACCAAGAGGATTATCTGAGTTGAGATACTTGGAGCATAATGAGTTCAGGAGTGCCGGAGAAGAATATTTTGTAGCAGAGATGCATGAGCTCCACAGTAAGATTAAAGAGCGGTTGCAGAGTTCCAACCAGGAATACAAGCACAGAGAAGATCAACACAGAAGAGAGCTTCAATTTCAAGTGGGAGATTTAGTCTTAGAACATCTAATAAAATAAAGGTTCCCAAGGGGAACATATAATAAGATGAAGATGAAAAAGATAGGGTCGTGTAAAATTTTGAGGAAATTTGAGGCAAAAGATTATGAGATAGAATTTCCAGATGATGTGGGAATATCACCCATATTCAACGTAGTATATATGTATCATTACAGAGAAGATGAAACAAATGGGGAGGAGAATAAAAAAGAATTTCAGTGGGTCAAGAGTATGCTTGTAGTTGAAAATCCGCAAATGGAAAATATCATTGATTAGAGAGTTGGTAAGAAGACCCGGAGGAAGACATATTTTTAATATTTGATAAAGTGGAAAGGACACCCGATCGAGGATGTCGGTTGGGAAAGTGACGCGTATATCCAAAAACATGGACAAATAGTGTAGGAGATCATGGAAAAGAGTCCATGAAATTTTCAGCCAGAGGAGTATGATGCAGGAGCATCGCCAACAAGCGCAAGTGGAGGATAGCTAAATATACACCAACACACATTTTGAAGACATTTTGAAATTTAAAGATGAAACATTAATGTAATAGCTAGGAGGAAATAATTGTTCTTAAATGTTTTGGGGATTGTAATGCAGATCTTGAGCGTTTTCTCTCATCTGCCGGTTGGAGGAATTTAGTGTAATAAATGTAAAGTAGTTGTATTCTTTATTGAGATAATATAGCGTAGATTTGTAGGAGGGAAAACTCAAGAAAGTTCCCTCGTAGATGTATTGTATCATTATTCTCATTGTAAGAGTAGAAGCTATAGAGCAAGAGAGCATAGGAGAACATAGAAGAACATAGATTGTAGAAGTTGTATAAGAAAATAATTGTTGCTATAGAAACCATGTACATAAGCATTTGAGTTAATATAAAAAGGATTTAATCCAATTTCATTGTGTTGTTATAGTTACTGTTTGCATCTATTGAATGGTATGTTTACAATTTTCTTATATGCTCTGTTATTCATTTGTTTCAATGCTTTATGTGTATGATTTCATGTTGAATGTATGAAGTCTGTGAGAGGGAGAGTATAAGTTTCAATTGCTTCTCATCCTGAGAATTCCTACAAGGAGTGTAGTGAAAGTCCATAAGGAGTGCGTTGACAAGATTTTGAGTTTTACCTCAGAAAAGCTCAGGAGAGATAGAGTTGTTCATATACCAAAATAAGTGAAAATATAACACAGAGCAAGGTGTGCACAGGCCGGGTTGAAGTCTTAGACTTTTCCAACCCAAGGAAGCGGTTGAAGAACTTCTATTGTGAGGAGCATGCAGAGTTGGAGATATCATATAATTAGGGATTATCGAGAAGGTCACAAAGAGTGTGTGCAAGAATCCCTTAGAACACTTGAGTCTGTAGAAAGAATAAATCTTAGGAGGGATAGAGACTTGGAAAAGTCCAGAGGACAGACGAGGGTCGAAGTCACCTCGCAGAAACCAAGCTTAGCAAGAAGGATGCCAAGTTATCTGGCCAAGAGTATTCGAGAACCTAAATGGACGGTTGAATTTCTCAGAGGGAGAAACACTAATTTCCGTGGACCATTGGATCTAGTAGATTAGTAGAGAGGTTAAGACTGAGTGTCTTTCAACACTTGCAAGTCTAGGAGAGATAACAACCGTTAGATATAGATCAACGAGAGTCGTTGATTGGCGATTGAAATTTCGACATTTTGGGAGTCGAGAGAGTGGAGGAAATGGTTACCTATAAGTTGCGAGTTGCAAAGTCCTGACTTTGCGAAACAAGAATCAGAACCGTTAGATTGTGGGAGGTTCAAGACCATTTATCCGTGGTGAAGAAGTCGTGAGTTCGGACTTTGGGAAGAGGGGAGAATATTCGCATCGTGAACTCACAAGTCGTGAAATCGCGATAAACCCAGAGGTGAGGCCCCAGGATTTATCTAGAGGTCATATGGTGGAAGCATAAATAAGGAGCTAAGGACCATTAGCCCATTTTGGGGTTTTGGGAATTGAAGGAGTCGGGGTGACTTGCAGCAGAGATCCCAAAATTGTGAAATGCAAAGTCGCTAATTCGAAGATCCATTTGGTTTAAGTCGGTGGTCACACTGGTGGACACATGGAGTAGAGGTTCACGCCGAGTGCTTGTTCGCGTGGGCATAACTTCTAGAAGGAATTGTGGTTTTATATGCATTGAAGGTTCCAGAGGGACCTAAGGGGACATTTCGGCTCAGGGGAATAGGAATATCCAAAGATTGGGAGGTCAGCGGACCCTGCTGAGGTGGGGGTCTGCGTCAATTCCTTCATTAACACAGAAGGCAGTACTTTTGATGGCTCTAACTCACAGTCAAAATGTTTGTTATTGGATGCATTGTTGAGTAAAAGACATGAAATAATCTTATTCAAGCATTTTCATATCTTTCTTGGCTAAGGCAAGATAGACGAGAATATCACCCTAAGTTTATAGCCTCAAAATTTGTTTCCTAATCCACAAGTATTAGTCACAAGGGCTTAGGCTGATTTTTTTTTATAAATAAAATATTGTTGTAAAATTCAACATTTTTATATAATTTTTTGAATATAACATATGCAAAAGTAAATGTGGAGACAAAATAAAAAATACCAATTCACATATTAACACAGATGAGATAGAATAGAAATCGCTTATTTCATTCCAAGAAATCAAAAGAATCGTTCTCTTTACAAAAATCCCCGAGGGAGTTTGGACCAAAGTCAAACTTAGATGTCCCCGATGAAAACCATACAAATGGAATTCTGACAGAAAGTAAAAAACTGAACTTTAAAAGCTAGATCATCTTGCCATAGTTTTCTACCCACTAGACTCTGCAAAATATCCTTTATCAGTCATGAAATTTAATTCATAAACATACAAGTCTACAAAGACTATCAAAGATAGATCAACACCTCTGAAAACAAGTGTCTGAATGATGTAATTCAACCTTGAATCTTGTTGTCTACAATAGGACCTTGCTGTCATAAAAGGGAATTAGGTTTTTAATGAATTAAAGAATGAATGAAAACTGAACTATCTCAATAAAACCCAAGAGAAGACCTTAGTATGCTTTCTCCTTCCATTATGCCCTTGTTCTTCCTTCTCTTTTTTCCTTTAAGCAATCAAAATTAGTTGAAGTAGTTCAACTACCTCTTTTAGATAAGTTAACTAAAACTCAACTAAATTTAGTTTAGGGGAAGAATTAATAGAATAATAATAAGGGTATTTAATAAATAATAAATAGTAGGTGGGACCCCTTGTGACTCACTTTAGTTTCTTAACAAAAATAAACATAACTAGACAATCAATCAAACACATCCCTCCTTGTGGCTCCCATCATCATTCTCATAATTTGAAAATTAAATATCAATGATATTTTAAACCATATCCAAAAATATAATATCCAAAATATCCAAAAATAATATGTTGTCCAAAAACTTCAGCAGTTAACTCTTTTCAACAATCAATAATAAAATATACTCAAAAACCATATTTTCCACTTTGGGAGGTAATTTTCCCTTTGTTGTTGTTGTCTCCCTTTGAATTTTTTGAAGTAGCCTTAGGCTGTGTGGAGCCTTTAGGCTTGATCTCACTGATATCATGAGGGGATTCATCTCTCAAGTGCATGCGGGATGAAATGGATTTGGTTGAATCACTTGAGGGAGAGGAGAGGGAAGAAACAACTTTTCCTTTATCATGCGTGTTGTGGGCTTCGGTTTTGAGCCTCTTTCTTGCATGGGAATACTGTACATGTGAGTGTGCAGGGGAAATTTGAACATTTGGGTTAACCAGTGGAGGAGGAGAAGGAATAGACAAATTGGGTCAACCACGATGTTAGGAGACTGCTGGGTGAACAATCTCCTACAATCCGTCATTCTTAGGAACTTTTGGTTGCAATGAATCATGAAGGGGGACAAGGATACTAGGGACATGCTGGGGTTGGAAGGGAGGCCTTTCTGGCCTAGGTTGGACTACCCCTTGTTCAATCCAATTGAAAAATCTAGATTGGAAGAGTTGGTTTAACTCTTGTGGATCCAAATCAAAATGTATCGAGAATCTTGGCTTTCTAGGGCCTTTGTTCCAATTCCCTCAGCCCCTATTATTTCAGCCATGGATTCCTCTGCTGAAGAAGATCATCCTGTATGCAACGTTTATTAGCAACTAGATTCTTAAACAAACCATACATGGAATCTCTTTAATATGAAACAAAGTTTGGATCAACAATCACATCAGACCCATGCAATCTAATCCATAAAATTCATTTAATACTTGTCAATGAGCAGGGGGTGAATAAGGATTCTAGGATATCTTAGGGGTTTGTATTGAGCGGAAAAGTGATAAGATGAAAGGGATTAAGAACATGATTACTGCTCAACAAGTAATTAAACAATCAACTGTGTTGCAATAAAAAAAACATATCAACTGTGAACCATCTCTGTGCCATATTTTAATTGTTGTAATACAAAGTTTCCATTTAATTCTAATTTAATTTTAAGAACATGGCGCAAAGTGAATCTGGGATTGTGAGGGGATTCGTAATGTGTGAAAAAGTGAGAGAATGACATGGAAATTAATGGATACTGTTCATAAAGAAAACTAAGTAATAAATAATCATAACTCTGTATTAAATCAATCCCAAAAGAACGAACATTCACCGTTTCTCAACTGTATACCAAACTACTTGTTGTTCCCATAATTAAAATTTTCAGAATCCCTTAATTCATAACAATCTGTGCGATCATAACTGTTATAGAAAGATTTTCCTCACCCCATGCAATCTTGCACAGAGGGCCTTTTTACATTTCCCTGTGCATACTTTTCATCCTTTTTTCTGCAAATCCTAAAGCTAAAAATACATTTTTTCCACATATATGCACCTTGCCCACTATACAACATGCGTATACATAGGTTGTACCATTACAACCTGCGTACATCAGGAAATGTGCCCAGAATTGAAAAATGGTTCCAGGTTTCCATGTCACGACAGGAGATCAATGATCCATGGCCTTCAATATACTGGAAACGTTCCAACTTGGCCCTTCAGTTCCACTTGAAGGCTATAAATGGGCCAATTTCGAGCTATGGAAAAGAGGAGAAATAATTCAAATTTGAGAGAAAAATTACTCTAGAGGAATTATTCACTTCACATTGAGTTTGCATCCCTTTGTCCTTTAAGTATGAACATAGTGTTCAGCCCCCAAGATCTTCCCTTATTGATTGAGAACTTCATTTTCTCTCTTCTATGAGCTTTCGTTTGGTGGAGGCCCAAATGGAAGGAAATTAGTTTATCGGTTACAAACCATGCTGACACGAAAGTTTGTAACTTATTCACTTATGTTGACCATATATTAATAAAAATACTCTTTTCTCATCTAATTGATATCTTGCAAATATTCAAATTATTATTCCATGGACACATTTCTTACTAATAATTAATGGATTATGGAATTGAATGTGCTAATATCATATATTATCACCATATGCTTGCTTTACTTGGTTGTTGAGGACTAGTTGCATGTATATTGATTTGGGTCGAGTGCTCAACGATGGAATTCATCGAACGCCTGGACGAGGTAGGACGCTTATCTTGTCTTTCTAGCATATTTTTTTATATAGCATACTTGAGAATAGAGTTGATTTCTGCAGTCATTTCCGTCTGTTGTGGTTTTCCCCTAGACATAGAGAGATTTTCCTCGTAACAGAATTGGCGACCATACTGGGGATAAAATATTCTTTTTTCGAGGTTTGGAGTGTTTTTCTCTTTAGTTTGATCTCGTTCATATTGTGTTTCTTGTCGTATCATTGCTTGATAGCCTCTGTTCACTCTGAGTTTGAGTCTTTCAACCTTCTCCTTAACCTAGCTATGTTTTTGACACATATACGTGGGTTTTTTCTTGACAGTCACGTATATACGCGTGATGTCCTTTTGAAAGCTACATACATACACACTTTTCCCTTGAACGATTGCATACATCAACCTATTTTTCTTGTTTTTTGGGTTTGGTGGTTGCTGGGTAGGTTTTGATGATTGCTGAGTCTTCTTGGGTCTCTGTAGTGACTGTTAAGTGTCTGTGGGATGACAGGAAACTTGTCTTTGGTTGAATTTTTGGGCAGTGCCTTTCTCGTCATATTTTCATTTTGATTGTCCTTGTACATTGGGCTGGGTGTTTTTCTCCTTGGTATCCTACTTGATTTGTCTCTTTCCATACACAATAGAGTCTTTATATATCAAGTTGTTGTTCAGTCCATGCATTTTCATTTTTCTTATATTGAAAATACAAAAGTATTAGGCATTTTTCATTGATTGGCATTTTGATCTTTGGAGTCTTTGTCATTTATCTTAGTGCATGTAAAGAAAGATTGCATTTTTATTCAGAATTGTAGAATTGAATTGAAAATTGCATTTTTAAGAAGCATATCATTAATTGAAAATTGAAGCTAGGAATTTGCATTGTATTCATATTTACTTTACTTGTTGAGTCATAACATCACCAGTTTCATGACCACACCTTTTGAGTAAGAACAACCATTAAAATTAACGCTATAATTTAAAATTGATTAGTAACGATTTTATTTTCTAGGGTGCACAAATTAGCTTAGGATTTAGTGCCTTGGAATAGGATTTTGTGAATAAACTTCTCCAAGGCTATTAAATCAACATATGTGTATGACTAAGGGAGTGGAGAAATCCATTGTATAATTGGTAATATCAGAAGGCTTCTCTTACACTGGAGTTAATCACGAGGTCATGCGAGGTTAGTTGAAGGGATATCCCCCCTGTTAGCACTAAAGGTCACACTTTGACTGCTAAAGTGTAAGCTCAACACCCATCCGAATGTAAAAGATAACTTTGTTTTTGAATAGGTGGATCAACAATATGGATAAATAAAGAGAAAGGGATGCAAATTGCAGATCAATAGGCTACACCAATGGGCAATGGAGTCACACACATCCCACTCATTGAAGGCACAAAAGCTGCTTAACATAAAACAAGATTATATGCTGATAGGTGGAAGAAATGAAGAAGGAAAACATAAGATATAATTTTTAGTAAATAGATATCCTCTCAATTTAATGAATCAACAAATACTTGAATATAAACAATGACTGATGGGAAAAATACAATAGATCCTCTGCTGCTTAGGGATCCATAAATCATTGAAAACCTTTGATCCTCAAATCTGCAATATATTCAAATAAGAAGAAATATAGATAGAAGAGTTACAATATGAAATCACAACTCTCATGATTCTCTAATAGTAGTAATTCTTACAATCACAAAATGCCCACATGCTTACAAATGAACACACACTGGAAATTTGCCTGCTACATCTCTCTCTAGCCTTTCTTGGCTCATCAATCCCTCCTCTTCAAGAGATATCTCCTTCTTTAAATAGACAATAGCATCAAAATGAACTAAGGAGTTTGAATCCTATCTCCTCCATTGGATTCTAATCCTTGGAGATAGGTGGCAACAATCAAAGAGACAGAAATCCAACAAACTGCTAATTTTTAGGAATTTGTTGGAAGTCATTAATAAAATGTCTCCACCTCATTGCATGAGGCCTTTGCTGGAGATAAATCTTAGGTGCATGTGTCCCTTGAAATATAAATTATCCTTTAGAATCCATTCTAATCCTCCTTGACAGGTGGCAACCTCCCAACAAGGCAAATATCAAAATCTGTGACTACTACAAGAAATTATGTAGCGCCGCTGTGCAGAGTGGGTAGCACCACTTCTATATCCAATATATTTCAAACCATAACAAATTTTGAAAAACTAAGAGATTTTTTTGTCATTTGGAATGTTATGAAAAACAACCTCCTCCATTTTTCAAAAATACCTTCTCAATTGTTCACAATCAAATTTTTAAGTTAATGACTCAAAAATGGTAAAATAACTCTGCACAATTTGTTTTCTGCCAGAATATTATGCAACACCTGTAGGTAGTGCCTGACTGTGTTGCACTTGTATGAATCTTATGTTCTCTATGAGATATTATGCAGTTCCTTTACATAATGCTACTTACACTGCGTTTGCATACAGGTTTGGGTAGCATTTCCAAAATGCAACGCCTTTCAATCTTGAATATGTATAGAGCAGTGTGTGTTCTTTCCTGATGACAAAACCATTTTACTTAGGTTCCTTGACCATACCATAGGTAGCACCTTTTACCACTGGGTGAAGCTAGCACTTAGCAAAAACTCAAAATCCATATAGGTACCTTAACCAATCTTGTGCTAACATAGGCTCCATGGGGGATAGAGTCCTCCCTATGAGGATCTATGAACTCTTGTAGTTTCAGTGCCTTATCCTTTGGGCTTGTGGATTCATGCTCTCAACCTTTAACCTCTGCAATCTTCTTTGATCTGTGAACTTCATCTTAAACTAAATGAAAATGAAAATTGAAACTGACAAAAATGATGAAAACGATGCTTGTTCAACAAGCTTATTGCACACACCTACTCTAATTATTGGGAAAATGAAGCATTCAAGTTACATGAAACAACCAATGAATCCATTTCATCATTTTTTCAACTATTTGAAGCTTTGAAATGTGCTTCCTTAAGCACCAGGGATAATTCTTACTTGAAGGCATGTCAAAGAAACATTTGGAAATACACTTTCCATTGAAGAAATCAATGAGCCTAGGCCCACTTTATGCTTGCAGACAGGCTGAAAATGGATCCTAAAAAACATCATCAATACTTTCCCCTGCAACATTGCTTTGTGTAAAAAGGAAAAGTATTGCATTAGGTCCTTCCTCCACTGTTCTTGGTTGTTGTATGGCTTGCTGATTTTCTGATTCATCCCCAATGCATATGGCCTTGGTCCACTCCTGATCATGAGGTGTATTAGGAAAAAGGCTTAGTGATTCTTGTATTTCTTTAATTTCAACCTTTCACATCTGATCACATGGCATTTGATCTTGGATGCTTGATGAAACTGAGCTTGTGTCTTAAAGAGGAATAGGGGGTTGATAGGGTGGTTCATAACAATTAGAATTTCTTGGGAAACTACATTCTTCTATCTTATCTTCTAATTGTGAGGGATATTCATCATAGCTTGGATTTTGGTCCCAATTTCTCAGTTTTTTACCTTCTAAACTTAGATTATCATCTTCTCCTTCTTTTTCAGGAACAAAAATATGACATGAGGGTTGAAACAAGCTATTGTTGCTTTGATGGGAAGGGTAATTTTTTGATATAAGGTCTTCAACAGATTGTTCAAGGAAATCATCTTCATAATCATCATACAAAGGTGAATCAATGACCATTTGACTATTAATGGCTAAGGGGATTAGTAAAATAGCTGGGATAGCTGGTTGTTCAGTGAAAAAATCCTCATAGTCATCAAAACTTGGCAAATCATGGGACACTGGTTCATTAACAATAGGAGGGATTACAACAACAACTAGTAAGCTATGAATTTGTTCATGACAAGCTGAAACATTATTATCATGATGAAATAAATCTGAACCTAAGATGACCTCTTGACTTAAAGAATCGAGAAAAGGAGGAGAAAGGGAAATGATGGATTGTCCATATTGATCATTCTCTTGGGGACCTAGATTTTGATATGAATGATGTATTTGTTCTTCAAATTTAGGAAAACCATTATGAAATTCATCATCTAAGTCCTGCTCTCTATAATCATCCCCTTCATCATCATCACTAGAGGAATCACTTGCTGAATCTTGAATATATGATGCATACCCCTCACAACAATTCTCAAAGAGTCTTTCAGCTGGATAAATTGTCTTGCAATGAGAATAAAAAACATCATGAAATTCCTTCAAAGAGGAAATACTAGAAGTAGGGAGTGTTCTATACCATTTCCTCACATCGCCTTCCAATGAATACATGAACATTTTCATCAATATATCTTCATGATGGATGTCAAGTCGCTGCATCAAAGCATGAAATTCATGAACATGCTCAAAAGGGTTGTCATCATCACCTTAATAAAATCTGGGAAACAGATCTTGCCATTCATCAATTTGAGGCACAAGATGTGGATAACCATCTATGGCTGAGAAATTGAGTGGGGAAAACCTCTTGGCCAGGATATCCTTCATAGCCATTTGATTTTCTCATCCCTAGTGGAGTCACCAACATATTATGAACAATGGAATCACCATGGTGAATGTGAAGTCTTGAAGGTGTCCAACTTCAGTCACCATCTAAATCTAGAGTTGTGTAGTGTCGTTCTTCCCAGGGAGCTTTTCAATCTGCTCAAATCCATCCCCGACAACAACGCAAAAAATGTTAGCATTGAAAGTCACACTTTGACTGCTAAAGTGTAAGATCAACACACATTAGAATGTAAAATATAACTTTCGTTTTGAATAGGTGGATCAACAAGATGGATAAATAAAAAGAAAGGGATGCAAACTGTAGATCAGTAGGCTACACCAATGGGAAATGGAGTCGCAAACATCCCACTCATCGAAGGCACAAAAGATGCTTAACATAAAACAAGATTATATTCTGATAGGTGGAGGAAATGAAGAAGGAAAACATAAGATAGACTATTTAGTAAATAGAGATCCTCTCAATTTAATGAATCAACAAATACTTGAATATAAACAATGACTGATGGGAAAAATACAACATATCCTCTGTTACTTAGGGATCCATAAATCATTGACAACCTTTGATCTTCAAATCTGAAATATATTCAAATAAGAAGAAATATAGACAGAAGATTTACAATCTGAAATCACAGCTCTCATGAGTCTCCAATAATAGTAATGCTTACAATCACAAAATGCCCACAGACTTACAAATGAACACACACAGGAAAGCTGTCTGCTACATCTCTCTCTAGCCTTTCTTGGCTCATAAATCCCTCCTCTTCAAGAGATATCTCCTTCTTTAAATAGACAATAGAATCCAAATGAACTAAGGAGGTAAAATCCTATCTCCTTCATTGGATTCAAATCCTTGGATATAGGTGGCAACAATCAAAGAGATGAAAATCTAACAAACTGCTAATTTTCAGGAATTTGTTGGAAGTCATTAATAAAATGTCTCCACCTCATTGCATGAGGCCTTTCCTAGAGATAAATATTAGGTGCAGGTGTCCCTTGAAATATAAATTATCCTTGATAAGCCATTCTTATCCTCCTTGATAGGTGGAAACCTCCCAACAAGGCAAATATCAAAATCTGTGACCGCTACAGGAAATTAGGTAGCGCCGTTGTGCAAAGTGGGTAGTGCCACTTCTATATCCAATATATTTTAAACCATAACACATTTTGAAAAAATGAGAGAGGTTTTTGTCATTTGGAATGTTATTAACAAAAACCTCTTCTTGTTTTCAAAAATACCTTCTCAATTTTTCACAATAAAAGTTTTAAGTTAATGACTCAAAACTGGTAAAATAACTCTGGACAATTCATTTTCTGGCAGAATATTATGCAACGCCTGTAGGTAGCACCCGACTGTGTTGCACTTGTATGCAACTTATATTATTTGTGAGATATTATTCAACACCTTTACATAGTTCTACTTACACTGTGTCTGCATACAGGTTTGGGTAGCATTGCCAAAACACATCGCCTTTCAATCTTGAATATGTACAGAGAAGTGTGTGTTCTTTCATGATGACAAAACCATTTTACTTAGGTTCCTTGACCATACCATAGGTAGTGCCTTTTACCACTGGGTGAAGCTAGCACTTAGCAAAAAATAAAAATCCATATAGGCACCTTTATCAATCTTGTGCTAACACTCCTGATACCTTCTTAGCATCAGAGATATTTCTAGGGATCTATTCATATTTGGGGATCTTGCTAGCGCCCTTACCTCCATGAGAGGTGACACTTTCAAGGTTTTGGGCTTTGCTACCCTTCCCATATGGTGGACCTGACTTATACTACTTTCCTGTGTAATGGTTATACAATGGTTACTTAGTTGCTTGACTTAGGGGCCACATAGGTTACTTGCAGAGGTTATTATGCAAGTACCCTGGGTCAGATAAGGGTCAGACAACACACGACCTTTATGGAAGATTAAATCTCTAGGGGGATCTAACCGACTGGTTGTTAAGCCCATGAGGTCCCTTATAATTGATTATGTTACCTCCAATCTTTAGAAGGGAGTCTCAGGCCCCTCTTGGGAGAGGCATACCTACTTTAGGGAGGGAGGCCCCTTTCAACCACTTTATCCCATTTTTGTGCATATTGGTTGTTTGATTATTTTTGGTGTGGTCTTTGATTACTAGTTGGCCTTAGTATTTGTTTTTATATCTTGAGTCTTAATTCATCATGGAGTCGGACCATCTTCCCTGCCGGTCCCACCACTTGTTACAGTTACCATCAGATTTCAAGTCTTTTCCTTCGAAAAGGTGTAGAGTTATTAGACGTGGTACACATACCTCCACTTTTTAGACTTGTGATTCTACAAGGATGAGTAATAAATTGAGTCATCAAAATACTAGGAGCCCTTTGACTCCCACAACTACTATAGTTAATGACACCCCTTCGACTCCT
>ML806445.1:178774-193991 GCA_009831015.1 Picea engelmannii
CATGAGGTATGTAATGTTGGTTTTTCTTCAAATTCCTCTCAAGATGAATTCTTTGGTGTTTTTGAAAATCACACTAGAGGAATAGGGTCCAAGTTATTGTTAAAAATGGGCTATGAAGGTAGAGGGTTAGGCAAGCATGCACATGGCATTGTTGAGCCTATCACTGTTGAGGAGAGGCCTAAGTATAGGGGTCTTGGATATGAACAAAAAAATGGAGCATATTCCAAAGTTGAGGAGACAAGGGAAAGATATCCAAGAACAACTTTTGTTTCAAGGTCAATCCCTCAAGCATGCAAAGTTTGTGTTCAAGATGAATGAAAATGTATGAAGCAAGAGAGTTGTGACAACCATGAGGACAAGAACAGATTTGTTGGTCTTCAAAAGAGAGCTAGTAACTCTTTAAATTCACCTCCTCAGGAAGGCGACAAAGGTGAATGTTCAAGGTATATTTCTACCTATAATTCGGTTGATTTTGATTATGTTAAGCATGGTAAATTTGCATGTAAAAATGGTAGAAAAAGTCCATGTACATATTGTGGTTTAGATAACCATCATGTTTCAAAATGTTGAAAAATATTGACCACATTTAGGAAACTTTCCAAGCAAAGGCAACTTGAAAAGAAGATGCAAAAGATTTGCACTCACTGCCAGAAGTGGGGTCTTCTCATTGAACAATGTTGGACATTGCATCCAACCACTCATTCACAACATGAGAAGCAGATGGGTAAAGAGACTAGCAAGAATGGAAGAGGAGATTCCATCATCGATGTGAGTCAAGATGATTCACAAGAAGACGATTTTTAGCAGAATAAGTCACCATTGAAATGGCTTGGTAAGAAATGGTTAGATTTATTGAACAAGTAAGGCTTGCATTTCTCTATCTGTAGATGCATATTTTAGCCTTATGTATCCATTTCTATTGAAAGTATGACAAGTTGCAACAGTTTATCATAGCTTGTATGATGCAAGTTTGCATGTGAATGCGATTCTATTGAAGGAATTCTTGTTGTTGCACAACTTCGCCAAGAGGATGTAAAAGATGGGTATGATACTCACTTATTGCAGCCATATAGCTTTTCGTTTCAACTCTTATGTACCCACATGTTTTTTGGGTTTATGTACTTATGTTTGTACTTGAAGGAGAGTTGAGGAGCTATGCACATGCATGTGATTTTGTATGTGTAAACAATGAAATTAATGATAGTTCCACTATGAGTGGCTCATGATTGTAACATGGTTGTGTATCATGAATGTAAATTTTTGGAATGTCAATATGTTTCAATTGAGTCTCAACTTGTGTCAATGTTGTCTTGACGACTATGTTGTGTCGATCATGTTTTTCGAGTTATGTTTTAGTCGACGGTGTTTGTTGGCTTGTAAGTCGATATTGATTGCACCAAGATGTAGGAAAATGCCATGTACTTTGATGAAGTACAAGATGCGATCATTATTGCTTGAAGAGGAAAATAATTTGTTGGCATCATTTTCAGTCTTGTATAAAATTTGATTTCAAGATTGATGGTTTTTTCTTGGTTTGTGACAAGATGTCACAAGAAATGTTTTTTGCAGCCATTGTAGAGCAGATTGTGTTGACGCCAAAGAGTTCACAAGAGGGACTTGATTCTCAGTGGGAAGGCTATCAGTCTTCCAAGAACAAAGAGAACAGTGGGTCAGCACCAACTAGAGAATAGTGGTTGAGGGACATAGCCAGTTGTAGTGCAAGGCATGTCAAGGTACCCAGGTGATTGCCAAAAAGACTTTTCAAGAAGAATCAATTGATAGAACTTGGAAGCAGAAGAGTATTGAAGCTTAGGCAGATAATCATCAGCTTTTGTGGGTCCAAAAGCCTTTCAATGGGAAGGTGTGATCAGAATCTAGACCAGGGGTCAAAATTTAGCCCAAAAATCAAAGTGTTCAGAATCGCTTCAAAACGAACATTTGCATAGGCCTCGTCGTCATGAACCCAATGCACTTCAAACGGGGTCAAAAAAACATCAGATGAGTGAGATATTGTGTTCTGTTCAATTTGCCAAATAGGCAAAAAAATGCTGATTGTATAGTCCATACAGTCTGTACATGCTGACGTGGCAGGTGTATGACCCGAAACGTGGCAACGCTGATGTGGCATGATGCTAACATGGCATGACCGTACAACTAATGTGGCATACGCTGATGCGACAGGTGCAGATTGGGAAAAGTTGATGTGGCAAGCATATAATTGGTAGACACATGGGCCAATCATATTGAGACACATGGAAATTTTTATTGGAAAATGGTAAGGTGCCACGTGGCCCAGGCGTGGGATGCCATGTGGCACCATGGTAAAGGTTGGTGTAGTTTAAAAGTTTGTGGAGTCCGTGGGGATCAAACCCCAGACCTCCCACACGATCGAAAGACTTGGAAAAAGCTGGGTTGCCAACACATCCACGCTTTAGTTACTACACCAATACGTTGCCAATAATATTTAAACTTGTGCTATGTTATGTTTGACGCGAGTCCGGGCTGGGGGTTAGCCCCAACCCTCGGTTGTGGGTGCCACTGCATGTGACCACTACACATATATTTGTGCATGCGTTTAAAATGGGTCTTTATAGTGTCGGCACTTGGTACATCCACAAGCAGCCAGTTGTTGATACCAAACTGAAAGTTGCAATGTAGCCCTTTTTATGCACTGGGATGTGGCCATATGGCCCCCCATGCACCCAACACCTATGTGATTCGGGGGCTTAGTTCGCTAATGGTGCGACATTTTGGCACATTTTTTAGGCATGTGTGCATGTGCTGTGTTTAGGTATGGGAAACACCCAGAAGCCAGGTGACTCACACAGGAGGTGTGAATTGGCGAACCAGAGACAACAAGCTTGAAGGAGGAAAATGGCAGGAGGCCTAACTTCTTCATTTTTTGGCCAAATGAGGTGCTGAAAAAGCCCAGCTAGGGGTTTTTGGATGTTCTGAATCCACTGGCATAGTTTTCAAAGGCATTTGGAGACTTCATTTGTAGGTTTTACACCATTGAAGTTTTAGGGAGCTCTAGGGAGCTTAGGGCCACCATTGATGGAGGTCATGCTCAGATGAGTCCAAGTCTATTTTCTGTGACTGAATAGTCATTTTTGACTAATTTTTATGCTCTGAACACATTGGGACATGTTTCAAAGGATTTTGAGGACTTTTATAGGTGTTTTTTCCACAATAAATATCAGGGAAGCTCTAGGCCACATGTAGAAGAGGTCATCCCCGGATGAACCATGGTCCGTTTTCAGAGTTCTATTAGTCATTTTTTGATTTTTTATGTATTTTGAACCCAATGGTACAGTCAGTAAATCCATTGGAGTTGAGAAGCATATTGTAAAAGAATCTTTGACAAACTAATCCCAAAGAGCCTAGTCCATTGATGGAGGCTCAAGGAGATGTAGCCCAGTTGGGGGTGAACTCTTTTATCATGTTCTTATTGTTGTGAGTTGCTGGTTATATTTTGTTTCATGTTATGTTTCTATTATATTTATTTAAACAACATTTAACCTTTTAAAGAACCTCACAGAAAAACACATAAGAAAATCCTTGACTTGACACATAAATCCTCTTGCACAACTAAAACATTGAGCAAGGTCCTGAAGTTTATATTTTAATGGAGTAGAGGGTGCTTGCATAGAAAAACAAGTCAGCCCCCTATTTTCAGATCAATCAAATACCTAGGAGTTCTAATTATGTATCCAATGCTTATGCTAATTTTTTTTTAGATTGGAATTTATCACATAACTAAAGAAAATAAAACCATCTCATCAATGCACACATTGTAATATCAGTAAAGCTAAAGAACCCTGTTTTATATATATATTTCAAAAAATATGATGTTTAAAGTACAAAATTGGGGTCAACACCCTCAATACACATATACAACGAATAATAAAATATCCATGACATCTACTCCTCTGGCACCGGATGTGTGTCATGATAACAAACTACGACGTTTCCGAGATGTCGAAAGAGTCTCACCCAAGCTCTGGGCACACCAACCCCTTGCCGCTGCATGGCCTCCAGTAGATCCTCTACCTGAACCATCGAAATCCTATGTGTCAAATGAGTCAAGTCGCCCTGCACGTTTTGAAGGATTCTCTCTACTTATCCTCTCGATGCCTCATCTCCCTGGTGCCTCCGACGATGTTGTGGAATCTTGTCCACTCGTCGTGGACCTACATTTGCGTCACACAAGTGTCTAGTTGGTACTTAATCATCATCCAAAAATATCTTTGTTTTACTATACAAAAACACAAAAAAATGAAATATTTAATTTTTTTTTGACATACCTATGTCCTCGTAGGCGGTCCCTGGTTGCAGTGACATGTCAGGTCCCCTCTGAAGTTGATCCTTGCATAGGGGTATTCATCCAAAGAAATGACCTGTTGCTTCCACTAGTAAAAGAAATCATCCTTGTAGGGTGTGGGCACCCTACCTCCCCCCTGTCATCTCATTACCTCGGTCCATCGTGCCATGGTTGGATTGCAAGGTCCTTTAGGAATGATCTCAACTCTAGGTCCCAAAATTGGAACCCACTCGAAGAAAAAGATACACAAGATAGAGGTAAACTAGAAGTTCCTCTTGTCACCCTGTTTTCACTTTGTCAACTAGCTCTTCATATTATCCACTAGTGAGGTGCACCAATCGTACAACCTGGGTCTCAAGCACTCTACATAATAGAACATGAGAGACCTTGATGCCTGGTGCAATGAAGTTGATCCTGTGATCCTGGTCAAAATGAGGACAACAATATTGAGGCTGAGATTGTTTATCGCTTAGATGGGGAGTTGACTCTCGACCTTCTCGGTCCATGCTATACTGTGAGCATCTATGCACTCCTCTATCTTCATACCACTCCCAACTCCCTGGGTTTTTAGGTTCACTACCTCACCTCGATGTGATAACCTAGTCAAGAAATATATATCCTTGACTTCAATCCTCAATTGTTTCCCATTGAAATTGAAGCTCTCACTGTCAGGATCCCAGTAATCCATGAGCAACTATAGCAACCTCACCTGGGCCCTCATCCCTTTGAGTGCCCACAATTTGTACAACCCACATATTTTCAAGGCCATTTTCCCCCCCGGATGTCTTTCCATAGCAACATCTACCTCCTCGTGTTCCCTTTCCCTCCATTCTAGCACCATCCTGCCAAAGAAACATCAATTTTTGAGTTAGAAACCATCAAAAACCTTGTTTACAGACTTGTACGCGGGCTGCAACATTCACAGTCACGTATAAGGATGAGTACAAACGGTTTGTATTTTACATATTCGTGTATAGGGATGAGTACATACAGTCTATATTTTACACGGTTGCGTATAAACCCGTGTATACGTGACCCGATGAGTGGTAGCCCACGTACACCAAAATAACCAATTTGCACCTTAATTAACTAAAATTTTGAAACCTAAATAAAAAATGTAATCCACTAGAAAGGAAGAGGGGAAGAAGAATTACCTGGTCCTGACGGTCTTTGATTCCATCACTGAACACTCCCGCAATCCCCAGTTGAAAATTGGAGGTAATTTGGTCCAATTTTCACTATTTGGGTAAAAAGTCAAAATGACATAGTAAAATTTGATTTTTGTTATTATTTATAGCAATTTTTACCCACTATCTATAGTTTCAGATCGTATTTTTGCCTAATGGACTAATACAACAATGGATTGAGTTGTTTTTTTTAGTTTTCACTAGGGATTCTTGAGGATTTTAGCATTATGTTGACTATTCATAACCATGAGAAGGTATTTTCGCTACCCAACATATAAGATAGGTGTCTGTTCCATCATGCACATTTGCATTGTCCTATAACTGTCACTCATATGCCTTAGGTACAAACCCATTTTTTGCGCCACAAAACCCTCCATCTGCTATAAGAGGTGTCGTTATCAAATGGTAGAGACTTACCAAACATGGGTACCCTAGTTAGATCCTCTGCTCCATTTGGTGCCCATGCAGATATTTTTCCATAGGACTGGGAATCCCTTATAGCTAATACATGACTTTATGCTGAGCCTCATTTCTCACTCATAAACATGCTAACCTATACCTATAGGACTCCCAACCAAGTTTGATTTAAGCTCTTTTCCGACTCATTTTCAAAAAGAAAAAAGATTGTTGAGTGAACTTGTCTCTTTCACACTTGTAAATTGGATTTGAAAGGACGTGTATTTGGTACATGTTTATCCCTTTTTCACACCAAGTAGACTAATATTATGAAAAATGAAATTTTTTGGCGTTAAGTTGTGATTGCATCTCATACCCTTGCTTGCAGTATTGAGCCTATAGTCGGTTCTCTCTTTGTATTATAAATTGTTTGCCTCAACAGTTTTGCATTCTCAACCAAGCAGAGCCTCATTTATATCCTTCACAATTTGATACCCTATACCTAGGAGGGAACATTCCCCCGAGTGTCCATCTCCCACATGCACCTGCTTGCATTGAGCATAGGTATGTTCCACTGCTGGAACTAGTTTTTCTTACTTGTGACACTCGTTTCCTCTTCTGTATCATATCATGCATTTGACTATGAAAAACCAAAAAAATACGGGCGGGAAGGGAGTACAATATTAAATTGGCAGTAGTCGTGTTGCCTTTGAACATAGTAGAAAGTTATTGAGATCACTTGTCATCACAATTTTTGGTTTAGCATGGCCTTAGGAAGTTGATATCATTACAAAGAGTTTTCTCCCCCGATTGGTTACTCTTCCAGTCCCTATGGAGAACTTGATTAATGCCTCCTGCATCTCATGGTTTCATCATTGAGTCTATGCTGCCAGAGTCTTCCATATGTCTCATGCTCTTGTTCAAAAGAATTCTATCAACCTACGTCGACCATTTCTCATAACTCTTGACTTTGCATGTTTCCCATACCCTCTGTTTGTCTCAGAATCACATGATGTTGTAATCCTATCATGCACCGTGGTCCTACTTTCCTCATTGGTAGGTAACCTTGAACCCAACAATCGACATTTGATCATTGGTTATTGATTGGGTGGTTTCCTTTGTGTTCGATGGCAAGACATCTATTCACACATTGGGATTCATGTAGTGTATTGGATTCCATTAGCCTTATTGGTGGTTTCCACTCCTTTGTCAGCGA
Organism: Picea engelmannii; assembly: GCA_009831015.1. Classification (NCBI taxonomy): domain Eukaryota; kingdom Viridiplantae; phylum Streptophyta; class Pinopsida; order Pinales; family Pinaceae; genus Picea; species Picea engelmannii. The sequence continues at coordinate 185,895 of ML806445.1, forward strand.
TTTTCCTCATTGGATGTTATTCAGAGGGTATTTTCCATGTACCGCTTGCACTTGGCACACACGAAAGATGCACATGGTTGTTGGTTTGTGAACATGTTCTTCATCCGATTTCCTCCAAATCATGAAGCTCATGTTTTGTAACTAGTGCTGAATGATGAGAGATGCCTTAATTCTCTCCTTTCAGTGGGTCTCCTTCCATCGAATTCAACTCATCTATTTTGGAAATGAGACCTAGAGTCCTATGAGTACCTTGAGGTTTATAGTCATTAGTGGAAGGTTCTCTCACCATTGACATTTGGGAATACATCAATGTCTCCTGATCGATGGATTCTTCAAGTGTTCGACCCCAACTCCTTTATTCACACTTGTAAGAATGTACTCAGTGTCATATCCCTAGGCTGAACCCAATTGTAATGTAAATGAAAATGTACTTAAGATGGTGAGATGTTTGATATCATTTTTGTTTTCACATTTCATGGTATAGTGCACACATGTACTGCGCAGTAAAATGGGGAAGTGTGCACATTCTAGTATATCGCACGTAGCATGTTAAGTGCATTTGATATTGAGGCCAATGAACCTTTGTGTATATGATGCATTTTATAGGCTGGTGAGCCAATTATTATAAGCTAGGATTCTTATGTTTTGATTAGGCCAGAGAGCATAGATGTTAAAGGCCAATGCACCTACTTTTGTATATATCTCATAATTAATATAAAATTCATCACTGTGCGCAGACCTACCACAATAAAAGAGATGGGGGACTAAACTCCACTAGTTAGGGAAAGGGTGGGGATAAAAGTTAAGGAAAGTGGCTAAGATAGGGAGCTTAATCCAAAAAGGAATATTATGTTAATATTTCTTAAATCATAAAGTATTGATAATTATTTTATCCTAAGTTCCAAAGTTGGGGACAAGTGGGCCAAAGTAGCTCCCAACATGACAAGTGTCAAGTTGGGGACATGCATACATATTGCGGGAACTTAGTTCATTTTCCCATCTTTTCCATCTTTCTTCCCATCATTCCTTCCCTCATTCAGACATACAATCAATCATCCATGAGCATGCACACACCCATTGATCTATCTTTCATATCTTCATGAATGTACTTGAACTTGTATCCATAGCAATTTTGGTGTTCGTGTAGCTGGTTAGCTTGGGAGTTGGACTGAAGAAGCAGGTTGTTAGGCCCATGGGATATTGAAGAGGCGGGTTGTCAGGACCATGAGAAATTTCTCTCTGGGTGAGAGAATTTCTAGGAATTGGTTTCTTGAAGGTGTTGAACTACAGCTACAGTGATCTGAGATGTCCTGTCCGACCTGTTGTTGAAGCCCGGAAAGGAAGTGGGGTGGCCAAAGGACTGTTGAGAAAAGAAGGGGCACACTTCCTGGGGTGGGATATGAATGTGGGGAATGATGGATTGTAGGTTGTTAGTTTGAGTTGGCACCTGAGACAAAGTCTTTCCTGTTGTCTATGAGCCTTTAGCCTAGTTAGGAATCCCTTTACCCGGGTGGAGTTTAGTCCCAAATTGGGGGTGACTCACTGTTGAGAGTGATGAACAATGTGGTCTAAGGCTGGGAGGTTCATGGAAGGTCTGCACATAGTTGGTGACATTATTACCAAGATAAGTGCCAATTGTGTGATAAATTTACATGTTGCATTGTTATTTAAGTGCTTATTTTTATGGTTTATCATATGTGCGGTTATAACTGTGTTACTTTTATGGGTATTTCCGGTATATGTTGCATGTATATGTTTACTATTTTTTCAGTTTAAATTCGAGTATTTATAGATGTATTTGTATGTTTACGTTTTATATATAATGCTTCCACAAGAGTTTTGTGTGTAGATATTTTAAATGCATGCAGTTCAAAAAATTTATGTGGCATAGCTCAGTTGGATACTTGGTATGTTATAGTATGTTCCGCAGAGAGAACGAAAGAGTTCTTTGGCATAGTGTGGCCCAACATGGATGGATGGGGACATTACAATATGGTATCAGAGCTTCATTTTTTGACATTGAGCCTGGATGGGCCGAGCAAGTTGAGTTGAAGTGAAATTACATGGAGGATTTATTTTGAAGTGGCCAAATTTCGAGTTGCAGAGCGTCCATGGTAATATTTAGAAGCAACGACATGGAATTGGGAAAATCCCCAATTTCTGTTGTTAAATTCATGAGAAAATTGAGAAATTCAGACAAGTGGTGAGATATTACTGGTTCAATATATTTTCTAGCAAATTCATACCTAGAATTGGTCGAATTTAAAGTTACAGAGAAGCCATGACAGATGGAGCGAATTTAGTAATTAAAATTCTCAATTCGTGAATTGATTTTGGGTAAATTCGTTCCAAAAATGTCAAACCACAATGATTTGTTGTTGTAGAGGTTGAATTGGTGTTATCGGGGTGAAATTGAATGAATTTCTTGGTTGCAGAATGTTTATGGTAAATTGGGGAAAAAGTTAAGAAAAAACACCAATTTTTGCAGTGGAATTCACGAGGAATTGTTGCGCATAAAAGTGAATGTGCACAGGTGGGCGCACTAAAAATGCATAATGCACAGTGAAAATATTGTGATAGGTAAAATTTGGCACTGCATAGGAAGATATTGGCGTGCTGGTGCGCGCGCTAAATTTTGGTGCCGTGAGAAAAATTGTTAGTGTGCGGGTGTGTGCGCTAAATTTTGGCGCCGCGTGGGAAAAAAAAATGTTGGTGTATAGGACTACGCGATAAATTTAGCATTGTGCAATGTTCACACACATAATAATGATGTAGGTGGTGTGCACAGTATTGGCAGAGCGTAGATGAGTTTGGTTGGTGCACACACAATGTGGGTATACGTTGTCGCACGACAATTTAGTGAATGGTGTGCACAATGTATTGATGCGTGGTGGGGTGTACTAAACTTTGGCATGGTGCAACGTGTCAAGTGAAGGCACATGGAATATCAGCACACAGTACAAAAACTTCACACGACGGAATATCAACGCGCAATACAAAAACTGCACGCGATGGATATTGGCGCGCGACACAAAAGTAGTGCGCAGTTATTGGTGTGACAAAGAAGTGATGCACAATGGTTTTAAGATGCGCGAAGCACAATTTACCTTGTGATTTTGTTTTGCATGGTGAATATGGGTTTACAAGTTGAAATTTGTGTGCGCAAAGTTGTTTGAAGGGTGAACAACAACAAAAAACCAATGATTTTCTGTGACGTTTTATATCATTTGAACGTCATGTTTTTGTAGCGCGGTTTTGAGACCTCTAAGAGCATTTTTAACAACTCAAAAACCACGAGACAGAGGTATACCCTCGTTAAATTTTGAATCTGTAGCTCAAATAAAATAGCTCGGAGAGATATTTCTAATGGTGTAAACTGTTCGTCAAACGACACAAACAGTGAAGGGTAAATTTTAAGACCCATCTAACTTCAAAGAGCCATAACGTTCTTCTCCAGAATCATATTGAGGCATAGAAGTAGTCAATGGAAATCTAATGATCCATAGAAGATGTTCCAAAGGATGAATTAAATTTCTGGGCATGTTAAAAGTGTTTAATATGGAAAAGACGGTACATGTAGCATATCAGTTACAATATGGTATTTTGGCCTAGAACTTCAGTACGTTGTAACTAGTAGCCAAGAAACCAGAAAGAGCTGAAACTTGGATAGAGTGTCCATAATATGTATATGAAGAAACCCAAATGAGATCCTATGAAAATTACAAAGGAGCAGGTGCAAAAATGCATATTACAGCACAGAGTAGCGCCAAGTTGAAAAATGAACAGAAAAATTAATGGACAATTTTCAAATAGCCATAACTTTCTGCTCAAGACTCGGAATTGAGCATGGGAGTAGGCGTTAGAAAGGTATTGGATATTGGAATATAAATATCCACCTAAAAAATTGATTTGGGCATTCAAATTTCTAGGAAATTAGAAGAAATAATTCTGATATATATTATTGAACTAGAATGGTTCATATTTTCATGAAATTGTTGAAACAGTTAGCCTGACAAAGTTTTGTTGCCTACACATTTTGTAGAGTTAACAACAATTATATCAGTTCAAGATCAACATAGAGTCTATATTATTGGAAGAGGCATAATGGAATTACAATCAAGAGGATGAGATTAGAGGGATGGATGTCCATTTGGGCATTGAAGGAACAAACTCCAATGGACATGGAGATGAAAGGAATGAAAACATGAATATGGAAGAGACCATTAAAATTTTGTAGAAGGATGTCTGAAGAAATAAATATGATAATGAAAGGATTATGAAAGCCAAGGAGCAGCAAGATGACTTCAACATGAATTTATTGTAGATCTTGAACATAATAGAAAATAAATTGGACAAGGAGAGTGTCTCAAACAAATCTGGAAGTCACAGACCTTTTGATGAGAAAAGAAGAACTAGAAGTGTTAACAGACATCGCCACCACTCCCTAAGGAATTACAATAAGAGAGCACATAGTAAATCAAGTCCATCCCCTGTCAATAAGCACAAGAGGTATGGGGTGGATGATCTATGAGCAGAAATGAACAAAAACAAACCTACTACATTTGATGGCGAGCACACGAAGGATGAATATGCAGAGACATGGTTGTTGGGCATGAGAAAGTATTTTCAATTCCATAATTATTCTTCTCATGCAGAAGGTAGAATTTCTATCTATCAACTCAAGGGAAAGGCATCCATGTGGTGGGATAAACTTGTGTAGGTGCAACACATTAAAGATAAAAGTGTTACTTGGAGGGAATTCAAAAAGTATTTTGAGAAGAAATACATGACTAAGAGATACTATGACAAGAAAATGAAAGAGTTCTTTGAACTCAATCTTGGGAGTATGACAATAGATGAATATGAGAGAAGGTTCTTAGAACTACTGAAGTATGTCTCTTTCATCAAGGATGAGACAGTTAAGATTCAAAGGTATTTAAGTGGATTTTCCTCATTCATTAGTGACAAAATATAGTATGATGATCCATAAACATTGGAGGAGACCATAAGGCGAGCTAAATGCCTATATGATCAGTAGAAAGAAAGGCCAACTTTCCAAAAAGATTGGGAAGATAAAAATAAATTCAATATGGATCAAAGGAAGAAGGGGTCTAAGACACCATTCTTCATAAATAATCCACAAGGACAACAAACTCCTAGAGATCCCAGAATGATTGAGACAGGGGGTCAAAGGCCAAGGCAACCACCTATTAAATGTTGGGGTTGTAAAGGAGATCATATGTTCATAGATTTTCCTCACAGAGCTAAAAAAGGGAGAACTATTCACAATGTCAACAAGCTAAAACAATGGAGGACATGGGCAGAAATGTGCCAAGGATCTATGCAGCCCTGGACAACAAGCAAGCAAAGTATCGATCACATATGATTGAAGTGGAAGGTATAATCAACAACCAAACCAATGTTATTTTAATTGATTCATGAGATAGTCATAGTTATATAGATCCTAAGATGGTGGAAAGTTTGCATTTTCCAAGAAGCAAGCATGGAAAATCTTGGTTGGTGCAGCTGGCTACCAGAGCCAAAAGAAAATTCAATGAGATGGTTAAGTCATGTCTTATGGACATGAATGGAATGAACACCAGGGAAGATTTGAACATCTTGCCTTTAGGTTCCCTTGACTGTTTAATTGGTATGGATTGGTTGGAACAACATCATTCCATCCTAGACTATCATAAAAAGGCATTTACTTGCTTGGATGAGGAAGGGACCCTAAGGAAAGTGCATGGAATTCCCAGGGCATTAACCATCCGAGAAATTTCAGCATTGTAGCCGAAGAAATGTTACAGAAAAGGGTGTCAAATATTTGCAACACATATGGAAGAGACACCTAAAGATAAGGTGCCAAATTTTGAAGATCATGCAGTCTTGGAAAATTTTGAAGATGTGTTCAAGGAGGTACTAGGACTACCCCCAAAGAGAGATATTGACTTCTCTATAAATTTAATGCCTAGAGCAAATCCAGTGTCAAAGAATCCTTACATAATGAGTACACCAGAGATGAAGGAGTTGCGAATGCATCTTGAAGAACTTTTGAAGAATGGGTATATACACCCAAGCATGTCACCTTGGAATGCCCCAGTCTTGTTCGTGAAGAAAAAGGATGGAACATTAATATTGTGCATTGATTTCAGACAGTTGAATAAAGTGATTGTTAAGAACAAGTATCCTCTGCTAAGGATTGATGATCTTTTTGATCAATTAAAGGATGCAAATATATTTTCAAAGATAGATCTCAGGTCAGGATACCATCAGGTAAGGATTAAAGAGGAAGATATCAACAAGACCTCCTTCAGGACAAGGTATGGTCATTATGAGTTCACAGTGGTGCCATTTGGGTTGTCAAATGCACCAGTTGTTTTCATGTGCTTAATGAATGTTGTCTTCCAAGAATATTTAGACAAGTTTGTCATTATATTTTTGGATGAAATTATTATATATTCTAAGTCAGAGGAAGAGCATGAACATCATTTGAGGATGGTGTTGCAAGTATTAAGGGAGCATTAGTTGTATGCCAAATTAAGCAAGTGCTCATTTTATCAGAAGCAAATTCATTATTTGGGGCATATGATTTCAAAGGATGGGATAGCCATGGATCCTGAGAAGATAGAATCTATTAGAGGATGTTCAACACCAAAGAATTTGATAGATTTCAGATCATTCACGGGCCTTGCAGGATACTACAAGAGATTTATTGAAGGATTTTCAAAGATTCCACACCCCACCACTTCCTTACAAAAGAAGGGTGTGAAGTTTCAATGGACATTGGATTGTGAAAGGAGTTTCCAACACTTGAAACAAATATTAACAAGTTCTCCAATACTAAGGATTTCAGACCCAAATGAAGACTTAATTGTATGCACAGATGCATGTAAAGAAGATCTTAGTGGATTACTCACTCAAAATGGGTTTGTTATATGTTATGAATCAAGGAAGTTGAAAGATCATGAAAGACGCTATGCCACTCATTATTTGGAGTTGGCAGCCATAGTGCATGCCTTGAGTAAATGGAGACACTACCTCATGGGGAAAAGGTTTAAGCTAAGAACAGGCCATAATGGTCTGAAATATTTATTTGATCAGGAAACTCTAAATGCTAGGCAAACCAGATGGTTAGAATTTCTAAGTGAATATGAATTTGATATAAAGAATATCAAGGGGAAAGAGAACAAAGTGGCTGATGCACTCAATAGAAGAGTGCATGAATTGCATGCTACAACCATTAGCATGTACCAATCAGTTTTGAAAGACAAAATTACAGAGGCTGCCAAATCAGATTTGCAGCACAAGGAATTAGTGGCAAAATTACAACAAGGTTGTAGCAGAAAATTGAAGATTACAAGCTAGATAATGATGAAATTCTCAGGTACAGGGAAAGAATTTATGTACCAAATTCTCAGGAATTGAAAAATATGATATTAAGGAAAATGCATAATGTGCCTTATGTTGGGCACCCAGGATATAGGAAAACTATTGCAGCTATTAAAAGATAATATTATTGGCCAGACATGAAGAAAGAAGTTGCAGATTTTATTGCCAAATGTTTGGAATGTCAAAAGGTAAAGGATGATCATAGACACCCAACTGGTTTGCTACAACAATTACCCATTCCCGAGTGGAAATGAGAAGTTGTAACCATGGATTTCATTACCAAACTTCCCTGAACAAAAAAAGAAACATGATTCTATCATGGTAGTGGGGGATAAGCTTACTAAAGCTGCCCATTTTGTTCCAGTTAAGATCACTCACAAGGAAACAAACATTTTTGATGTTTATATGAAGGAAATTGCTATATTACATGGCATACCCAAGACAATTGTGTCTGACAGAGATCCAAAATTTACCTCAAAATTTTGGAAGGGATTATTTAATGGTTTTGGAACAAATTTGAATTTTAGTACATCTTATCATCCAGAATCAGATGGACAAACAGAGGGGGTGAATCAAGTGATTGAAGATATGTTGAGGATGTATGTGATGGATAAACCATCAAAATGGGAAGACTACCTACACTTAGTAGAGTTTGCTTATAACAATGGGTACCAAGCATCTCTAAAGATGAGCCCATTTGAGGCACTT
>ML806445.1:236948-250139 GCA_009831015.1 Picea engelmannii
CTCGAATGGAGGTTGCCCCCTCGAAGAGGCCTGTGAACATTGCTTTCTGAATCAAAGTGTTATTTCAGTTGTTGTTCTCATATTATTTATGTGTTATTGTGGAGATTATTCTAGTTATATTACTATTATTCTGCCATTTCTAGCATTTTATTTCTGTTCTGCGTATTATTTATATCTGGTATCTTTCAAGTGGTATCAGAGCACTTTCCTTGGCAGAAATTGTGGGTATTTTTTTTCTTCAGGGTAGAGACGTATTCCAGCGTCTTTAAGCCATAGAGATCTGTCGTTATGCGCATAAAACCACGGTTGAGGGATTCATACACGCAGGAAATACAAGTGGTTTTTAAGCACACATCTATTGGCCACGCTTGTAACCCCTGTTGGTACCCCTTCGAGTGGTAGCGCATTAGACAACACCTATGTACGGATCAACCTAGATTTCCTGAAGCCCTCTTTAGATAAACCTATCGGACGCCGGACTTCTATAGTGTCACCGAGAACAACAATCGGGAAGATACTCTCTAGTACCTAGGTAGTCGGGTAGTACGGCTAAGGGTACGGTCTATCCTCCTTAGTTAGTGCCCTGAGATATTGGGCCAAGTACTACTGTTGGACCCCACACGTATGTCAAAGAGATATAGCACAGGGCCAACCCTTGTTTGTAGAACCCTTGAATACCTAACCCTTAGGGAACATAAACATAAACAAATTAAACCTTCTAGATCTATTGCCGTGCAACTGTGTTCAGGTTGCCAAGTAAATACACATTTCTTTCTGGTTAAGAATTTGTGGATTTCAGCACTACAACATTCTTCAAACCGAAGTATAACCCCGCAGCTATAAAAAAAATAAAAATATTCCATTAGATTCATCTCTTCTCCCTTATCACATTCATCCATATCATTTTTCTACAAAAAAAATTCTGACCCCACCGCTCCCTTTTCAGTTCACCCATCCTCATGGCCCATACCTGTAGCCAAGAACTGGAGTCTCGCTTCAATACCTTGCAATATAGTTTCCTCGATACCCAAAAAGAAGTGAAACAACTTAGTGCTACTATTGCCTCCCGTGATACATCCATCAATACCACCATAAATGCATTCATGCAGTTCGCAATAGCAGAAGTCAAACAAGAACTGACCACCCAGCTTAAATCTATCTTTGCATCACTCTGCACCAAACTAAAGATCCCTATCGATGACACTTTTCCTGACCCATATACAAAGTCTAAAGGTGAAACTTCTTCCCATTTCCATACCTTTCAGCCCCATCACTTTCAATGAGACATACGCCTTCCACGGGTGGATGTAACCAAATTTGATGGCTTGGACCCCACTGGTTGGGTCACCCAAATTTGACATTATTTCTCTCTCTACAACATTACATATGACTTGTCCAAACTCTGATATGGTGTTCTCCATCTAGATCAAGAACACTGGCAATGGTGGCAATGGAGAAAAGCTTCCCGTCAAGGCTATATTGCTTGGACCTAATTTGTGACCGAGCTTTATGAATGCTTTGAAACTGACACCAACCATTTGGTTTGTTTGACAAAATTGAAACAATCAGGAACAGTAGAAGACTTCACAGTTGCATTTGAGCACCTAGATATTCGAACAGAGGGCATGACTGATGTTTTCTTTCAAAAGTGTTTTATTAGTGGCCTCGAGGAGGAGATTCAGGCCCATGTCCTCATGGCTAGAGTTGTGAGTTGGGTGGAGTCTACTAAAAAATATAAAGAAGCACAACATATTGTTTCCTCTCAAAACCGTAAGCCTTCCTTTATCCCTCACCCTAAACTAGTAAACCCCACTACTCCCTTCGCCCCATTAAAGATCCAAAAATTGACCAGGGATAAAATGGCTGAACACCAACTCAAAGGCCTCTGTTATAATTGTGATGAAAAATATTTCCCGAGCCACAAATGTAAGGAACAAAAGATTTTTATGGCCATCTTTGAGGAAACTCTGGAAGAGGATTTTGAAACTCCCCTTGTGCCCGAGTCACCAGAAATTGGAGCCTATGTTGGAGCCGCCTTTGTTTTTCTAGCCTGTCTCAAATTTCATGTCTTAATGCTTGAAATTGAAAGATGGTTTTCATATTTTTCATCCGTGGTTTCAAAAATATCTGAAGTCTTATCACGCAGCAACGATGATTATAGTACTCTCGAGGTGAGTTCTACTTTTCAGAAAAAAAATTATCCCCATTTTGTTCTACCTCGGGATTTGGCTTGTTGGATGCTATAGATCACGTAGTTCACAAGTCCCGAGCAATGAAATAACAAAATCGCTTTAAAATTTTACCCCAAGTCAATAACGGGAGTAAATTTTTCCTAAATCATGATTAAACATCATCGGGTTTTTGCACCTCGACGTTCACTAAGTACAAAACTCTCATTATCATATCCCTGATAGCCGAAACTACGAGGTCTGTATGTTAGTAACCCGTGTCAAAGTTAAAGGAAAAAACTAAGCCATGGTTAAGTTACATCGGCAATTCGCCACTCGGCGTGTTCTATTTTAAAAAACTACACTGTCTAAGCCTGAGTTGCGAAGTCACGATAAGGATATGAACACAATTAATTAATCACTTAATCCGAGTTTATCTTCCCTTTTAATTAAAACGTATTATCGTGGTTTCGCAGCTCGACATGCAAACTTCCCGGAAACTTACCTTCGAAGCTCTGAGTCCCGATATGGAGAATATAAATAATTACATAATTAATTAAGCACTTAATCACAATTACGTTTTCGTTAATCAAAATCAATCATCGCAATTTCAGGGGTTAGAGGTTCAAAAGGTTAAAGCAAAATTTCGCGATACAATGAGTACCGAAAGGTTAATTAACTTTGGTAAAATCATATTAATTAAGCTAAATCAATATCTCTTGTATCTTGATGCTTGCACAGTTTACGAAGTAGTCTTAATCCTTCCTTACGCCAATTGACATTTTGAACCGCCAAAATTTATGGCATTAATTAGAAATAAGGTGAATCGACAAATACAGATCGGGTTTTTATTGATAAATTTATTTCTAAGCATGATTTGACAGATTTTCTCTAAAAAGTACCGATTTTTTTGAATATATAGAGTCATTATTCGTTATAAAAATTCATTTCTATAATACGCAGAGCACACTTTCTCAACAAGCTAACTTCTATATGTATACATATTTTTATCGCATAAGAGCTAAAGCAGGATCTCCCGTCATGGCCCCGCGAAAAGCATCCAAAGCCAGCGCTGAGGTTCCGGGACAAGGTTCGGACAATGTCGTTGATACTTCACCTCGAAGTGTCGACTCTGTCCCGAACTGGTCGTTCGTTTCCGATGTTCTACAGGCTGAATTAGTGGATTATTCAGATGATTCCAGCGACAATGAAAAATATGACATAACCACTAAATATAAGATCGTCATTCAATCGGGAATGCATAAAGTAGCGTCTAGGCCAAGACTGCTCCCCTACTATGATATGGTCTGATGGGCATTAGACCATGTGGACATACCAACTAGAACTATCATGAATGAGCAGAAGGTCACCATCGAGACTTTCAGACCTGAACATCTGCAAGCTATGTACAAGTTGCCCACAGCTTCCGACCTTACATATGGTGTCAAGTTCTTGGAAGAGTTCAAACAGAAGGAATGTGTGCAGTATGACAAGACCATGTCTAGCTTAATAAGAGACTGGGTTTCGCACCTTGCGAAGTTCAGGGCAGACAGTCATGGTATATATTCAATAGCTTCCTTGGAACCATAGTTCAAGTATGTAGCTATGATGACATGCAGATTATACGGGAGAGAGGACACCTCACATTTCTTTCTTCAATGGGTGCCTCTAATATTTCGAGTCGTCGAAGGCTGTTCCTTTGACTGGGTGAAAATGTTGTCTGATAGCTTGACCAGTCGGATTATAGAGTATCAGGCACAGAAAGAGAGCGGAAAGATTTCTTCATTCTTTATGTCTGCATACATTATGGACGTTGTATGATTTCTAACACCATTTCCCTTAATGAGCTGGAGTTGGACTCCAGTAGAGGCCGAGCCCATCCACGTCTATCATTCAAAGTTATGGGAAAACAAAGTGGCATATTTCGTATATGAAATCTTCAACTGGGTGATGGTACCACTGCATGTCACTATTTGCAGCCACCTGCCACCCAGGATCTTGGACATTATAGTGACAAATTTGAGCAGCATAGGGGACTGTTATGTAGAAGCCGAATTCTCATATCTCATAGTTTTCGAGGCTTCTGTTCCCCCGCATGCATTGCCATTATTCATTCCCGACAAGCTGGCTTGTCGTGAGGTTGCTAGAAAAAAAATAATCGACAACATAAGCAAGGAGCTTAAGGGATACTCAAAAAAGGTATGGCCGCCTTTTACTGTTCATTTAAATTCATATTCTTTATTAGATTTCAGGCATGTTAAAGTTGAGGCAGTAGCCATGGAAGACCTAAAGTTGGTCCTTATTGAATACAAGAAGCACGATCCTCAAAGAGTCATGAGTAATCATTTGGTCAATTGCAGACTCAAGAGATTTGAACATGAAAATTCACCCTCGAATGACATTTTCCGAGGTGCAAGATCTTATGCCAATATTTTAGCTCGAATACAAACCTTGGCACTTGAAGAGAGGGACGATGTTCTGAAATTCCAAGAGCATCGATGCAGTTGTCTTCCTACAGTATTATGGGGTGAGAATCAGAGTACAGCGGAGGTGAAACAAAAAGATGCCGAAGGCTCCAAGGATGCGACTCCTGGTCAAGAAAAACACCAGGACGAGGGTGAGGAAACTAAGAGTTCGAAAGTAGAGATAAAGACTCCCGACCTACCAAAGAAGTGGAGTTCGGTTACTACTCTGGGACAATCAATGAAGCGAATGGGAGAACCTATCACATCAGTTACTCCCTTTTAGTCAACTCATGGAGATATTGACGCAGGGTGGATCTTCAATGAAGAGTTGAGGCCTATAAGGATGGAAGAGCGCCCTCCAAATGAGTTCTTCTTCGATAAGAAGAGAAAGGTAGTGGTAAAGAGGGAATTCTATCAGGAAGGAGAATCAACAGTCAAGAAATACAAAGCTATGACTGATGGGAAGGACAAGAAGAATGAACAGTTCACAACAGAGATAGCTGGGACATTAGGGGCATACACCACAACGAACCAATTTTCAGTCGGGGTTTTGAAAAACCACTTGAAACAAAAAAATTGCCTCATCAAAACCCTGGAAGCTAGACTAGCCACAACAGTAGAGGCTTCCAAAGGCCAGGCGAGTGTAGGAATAGAGCAAGCCCGGTTGGCCGATAAAAATGAGATAGAGCTGCTCAACACTAAGCTCAAAAAATCATAGATGGTGGTTCACGATGGTCAGATGCAGGCAAGCCAGCAAAAACATTTGATCGAACAGCTACAGGCCAGAGTGGAAATCACCGAAAGTAAAGTGATAAATATCGAGATGTTCCAGTCCCAGGCGATAGAGATTTGGAGCAGAGTCTCTGTGGCCCAACAAAATTTACTTGCCAAGGTAGAAGTGATTCGGGACAACTATTTGCTGGTTAATCAAGTTTTGGATAATTTATCTGCTAGAGAAAGAGAAGTTGTAGCAGCACGGGTCGCGTCTCAAGAGGCTGTGATAGCCACAAACAACAAGGATTCGGGAAGTACTCCCAGGTTCACCATTCCGGAGTAGACTAGAGGAAACATTCTATTGAAATAATGGGAGCACAACATCTCAGAAGGCAAGTTGCAAGCCAAGAGAGTAACAAAATCCTTAGAAGAGGATTTTAGCTCTATAGATGGTAATCTGCTAGGCATTGATAGTGGAGGTAATGCCAAGGCATTGATTCAGATGAATATGGAAAAAATCGTACTTGATTTAAATGAAAAAGAGGAAAGAGATTCAGCCGAGATCTCCCAAGTGACTATGGAGGACATAGTCCTAATAGACAAATGTATGATTAAACCAAGCACGCAATTATACGCTATCAACATCATAAACAGAAAGATGGAGGACAGGCTGCCGCAATTAGCCCGATATTGTTACTCTTTTGAAGCCAATTGTCAAGAAAAACCATCAAGGCTGATATCTCGGCTGGTTGAAAGATGTGTTACCTGTACCGAACATGCATGAGGACAAGATGCTGGCACCAAGTAAAGACGAAGAAGAATAAATGGAGCGATTTCTCTCCTCCCTATCATAACTGAAAATTTTGCAACGATTGAGATTCTATCTTATTGTAAAACTGTATAAATATACCATAGAAAGAAAGAAACAAGGTTGGACCTTTTTGTGTCGATTGTAACAGAGGTTTTACATTTTGAGAGTTAATATAAAGCAAATCTAAAGATTCTCAATTCCGTCATGACTGTGTTATGAGTTTGTTTTCTTGTATCTCATATTTCGTTTCATTTCATATTCATAACTAATGAATGCTTCGCTATAATTTAGTGCAACCTCTACTATAGTGAATGAATTTTGGTTTTCTATATTGTTTACTTTTTTTCCTCTGTACCAGTTATCAGCAGGTATAATACCAGTCAACACTTTCATAATTCTATATATATTTTATGCTTCATCGGGTTACTTCTTTACATTTTTCTTCTTTTGTTTATACATGAGATTCTCCCTTGATAGGAGCCTTACTCAATAGACAACTAAATGTTTTTCTCCCGCATCATACATTTGATTAAAATATATAACCCAGTTACGGGAAAGAGCCTTTGATTTGCACCCCTATTTTATTCATGAAACCATAAACTCTCTTTTATACGACCTAATTGAGACAACACTTAAATTCCCCCTGAAGTTTTCTTATTTTACTGTTCCTCCATGACTGTCCCTGTACCAACACAGCCCAACATCGAACCTGGATTATCAAATCAAATTTACATTGCCTTAAACCTTTTCAATACCATCCTTAAAACAACCACTACCTAGGTTGAACTCGAACGTTCATGGGCAATGATTGAACATGATATAAACATCCAAGAACAGTTGGAAACTAGACAAGGCCAACGTAGAAATATTCCCTAGTTTCCCTTGCCAAAGGTTGATGTTTCTCTCTTCTCTACCCTTTACCCACTTTCGGATGCCTAGACACTGTGCTTCTAAGCCTTAAGTACAGACTCTAGAACAGCATCTTTTTGGTGTCGTTTCTGGGGACCGAAGTTACGAAATCTTTTTCCCTGGGAAAATGACATTTTTCTTTTCGTTGAAAGTGTTACCCTTTGATAGTGAACAAAGAGTACACACCTTTTTTAAGTCTTTCCAATATTTCACTTGGAAACTCCACAAATAATAAATTGGCATCTGGTCGAAGGAATACCAGACAAAACCTGGATGGTAAGCAGATTACACCTGTTAACGATCCCAAGAAGATTCTAAAGGTGTGAGGCTCTGCTAAGCCAACCACTGCAGTTTATAATATTAGACACCCACAACTGAAGACTAAGAGTTCTTCAAAACCTTCAACTTCACGCAGTCCTCTCTTTGATACTAAAGATCTAACGTCAAACTTCTCCAAATTTAGGAGTGAGATTCATCCGACAACCCCCTTAGTACACAAAGGAAAGGGCCCTTTTGAAAGTTCGTCAGCAGTTGACATACCATCTTTTCTTCAGTTAAATTTCCCGACCTCACCTAATTCTGAAGAGTGTGTTACACATTTAGTTTCCACACCCGCCGGTTCTCTTGATTTCATATCTTGTAAATCTGAGGAACCAAGTCCTCACATTCCTTATCATTCACCGTCGGATTTTCCTCTTCACGAAGAAAATAAATATTCACTTTTAATTTTCCGAAACCCCCTTTACGACTTTCCACTAATAACGATGGTTGCCTCCGGAGGAGGAGGTGGAGGGTTTACCGGAGGAGGAGGGGGAGGAGCCCCTGTAGGAGGAGCTGGAGGCCAAGGGCATGCCCCCCCTCCTGGAGTGTTTTCGAAAGTTGCAGCAAGATATTCTCCCTTGGTATTTCCCATTCCTCTACACGAACTTCCCAAAAATTACATAAAAAAATTGCCAAAATTCACTGGGGAAGGGGATCTGACTGCGGCCAAACACATTAATTTCTTTGATCAATTCGCAGACATCCTAGGTATCAAACATGAGGATGTATATTCGAGGCTTCTTGTCCAAACCATCGAAGGCCAGGTCCAAACTTGGTTTCGTAGCCTACCTGCAACATCTATCTTGTCTTATGACACCTTGGAAGATGCTTTCCTCAGACAATGGGGTGAGAGAAAATACCACCTATATTGTTTAACCAAATTTGGGTCTTTAAGAAAAAAGAATTCAAAAACGGTCATGGAGTTTATTCAAATATTCAACAAACTGTATAAAAAAATCCCATCCGAGGTTAAACCATCCCAACCCGTGGCCAAAGTAACTTTCGCAGGGGCTTTCGAACCAGATTTTGCAGTCCTTTTGCGAGAAAGAAGGGGAGCCACCCTAAACCGAATGAAAGACGATGCTGTAGAAATTGAGTCTAATATGATGGCTTCTAGTAAGCTTAAAGCTAAAGTAGAAACGAGAAACTGAGAAACTAAACGCTTTAGAAAACAAGCAAGAGAAGTAAACCAAAAGATGGTGTCAGAAATAAATTGGCTTAAACAGGTGATACCTAAGATTTTTGATATTGTGCAAAGAAATTGAAACAAAAAGGTAAAGATGAGATATCCTAAAAGACATTTTCTAAAGGACTATTAAATAAAACCGAGGTAACCTCATTCAAACAACAACATCACCTTAACCGATAAATAATAGAGTTGTTTCTTTGTTTAATCGTCTACCAAAAAATAATACAATTTAAACGATTCACCCAAAATTAAAAGCAGTCGGTTGAAGTAAAGTACCCCCAAAAAAGATCTACAAGAGTCAATGTTGAAATTTTGACCTCTGTATTTCCAGTCCGTAAGTCACTACCTGTCACCCTTTTCTATCTTCGGGTTTACCTTTAAAAAAAAAAAAAAGTCAACATCTTTCCGTTTCGCATTAGAAGGGATAAGAGTTTTCGTTTCAACCTCGTGAGCTTCAAAGAAGATTGTGGAAACAAAGTGGGTCTTCACAACTCCTCGATCCCCTGCTAAATGAAGAGACGCCTAAAGTGATCCTAACTTTCCCAGGTTTTTCAACAATATCGGAGGATTGAGGCTTGCTCAAATAGAATGCCCTAAGAAAATTATTTTCCCTTTCTTCCCTGAGAATGAAGGTGTTGTGAAGGTTAAGGGAAGGTTGGTACTGAGTAATCAAAGTAAGTTGACAGACCTATAATGCAAAATATTACGCAGATATCAATCCTGATACAAACTGATTGCCCCCATCTTTGCGCTCCAAAAAGCAAATTATAAGACAGGTGGTGAAAGGAAATTCAGAAATGATTGCCCCCATCTAGTCCAAGAGACGATGAAAGGAAATTTAGAAATAATTTCCCTCGTCTCAGCATTAAAATGCACAAATATATTCTGAAGTGGTGAAATAAAATTCAGTAAAAGGGGCCAGATAACTTCACCGAGGTACTGAACAGGCTCGCTGGCAGTGAAGCAATATTTGAGATATCTGTAAGGTTGTTATACATGAATATCACTCTACTCTGGTAACCAATTCTTTTTAAAACTTGATCCACATCCTCAATTCAGAGGGGGCTTCCCGATTTAAAAACATATAATCTTCTTCTTTTGATGCAAGCTGATAACCACAAGATTTGTTGGGTCTCCTAGGACTATTTTTATTGTCTTAAGGTAGACCTGATTTTAGTGACGGGAAAAAGAAAGTCGTGAAAGGGACTACAACTAAGTTTAAAAAGAGTATCTGAATTTAAAAATCTCTTCAAGGTAAAAAATGAAGTCTCTTTCCCCTTCGATACCCTATTCATGGGAACCTTTTCATCTGATTGAAACTATTGACTCCATTTACCCAATATTGACACATGGTCTATTGTTCTTCCCATCTTACAAGAAAATGGGATCCCTAGTTGGAGCCGCCTTTGTTTTTCAAGCCTGTTGTTGGAGCCGCCCTTGTTTTTTACCCTACGCAATTTTCAATTTTGATATCTGAGACCTAAAGTTGCTTTTCTTCTTCCCCTTCCGGAATCTTAAAACTTTGCAAACCTTGTCGCCTAAGCAGAAATTCTTTTCCTGCTTTTAAAAACAAAACCATTCGCAGGAACATTTTCTCCTTTGTTTTATTTCGGGGTCTCGCCAGTCGGGCACTTTATTTCTTGATTTCCCAAGTCACGAGTCGCGAAATACGAACTCGGTTTTAAATTTCACCCAAAGCATTAACTACGATAAAACCTTTAACCCTTGATTATACATCATCAGCATTTCGCGCCTCGGCATTCTTCGAGTCTAAATTCTTGTTTTTACAACCCCGAGGGCCGAAAACGCTATAACCTTTTGATAACCTTAGTCAAGAACCAAGGGTAAAAAACTGTCCACGGTTAAACTTGGTTCTCGGCACATCGTCACTCGGTACTTTCTTTCATAAAGTTAAGGTTTCCAAAACTCCGATTCGCGAAGTTGCGACATAATCGTAGCGAGATTAATTAATCGCCTAATCTAAGATTTCCTTCTCTTAATTCGACCCTTAATTATCGCCGCATCGCGATATCGCGACTCGGCATATCATCCTCCTGAAAGTTTGTCTTCCAATTCCCGAATCACGATATGGAGAATTAAGTTAATCATATCATTAAGGATCCGCAAATCACGATTACCATTGATTGCATTAAAATCGACCCTCGCGGTATCGCGAGTTAAAGGGTCAAAATGCAAAAATGAAGTTCGCAATGCAACGAAAGGCGAGGAATTTTTTTAAGTCGATAAGGATTGTAATACTTTAAAATTAAATGAAATACATTCCGCACTTCAAGGTTGGTGCACTTCATGAGGTATTTATTCATTTACTCTCCATAACCCGAGTACCTATCAAGCCGCCCAATATTCATGACATTAACGAGAAATTAGGGTAAATCCACGAAGAAAATAAGATCGGATTTTTCAATAAATTCGGTTTTATTCACGATTTGACAGACTTACGTCTAAGGTACATGATTTTCAAATATATACGAGATTTCGTTTTATTTTTTTAAACATTTCTTATTAACGCATAGAGCTCGCCTTTCCCCAAAGATACTCATTTCCACATGTATACACAGGTCTACTACAAAAGAGCAAAACAACAAACTTTAGCTATGGCACCAAAGAGAGCAGCGAAAGCAAACGTCGAGGTTGCGGCACAGGGTCCAGATAATGTCTCAGATACTTCGCCTCAGACGAGTGGCTCAGTATCCACCTAGTCGTCTATTTCAAACATTCTGAAATCCGAGCTGGTAAACTGTTCAGATTCTGATGACGATAACCTTGATATTGTGAAGGACGACATGAACACTAAGTACAAGACAATTGTTCAGTTGGGAATGCACCTAGTTGCAACTAGACCTCGGTTGCTTCCATACTACGATATGATCCGATGGGCATTGGATCACGTCGACCTATCTTCCAGGACTATCTTAAATGACCGAAAGGCCTTGATTAGGACTTTTAGGCCGGAGCATATCCATTCTATGTATAAGCTCCCAGCAACTCCTGAATACACATATGGCAAAGAATTCCTAGAAGAATTCAAAAAGAAAGAATGCATAGAATTTGACAAAACCATGTCAGGCTTGATAAAAGATTGGGTATCGCGTTCCTCGACATTCAGAGTAAACGACAAGGGTGTGTATTTGATTTCTTCTTTGGAGCCAAATTTCATGTATGTGGCGATGATGACCTGTCGACTTTTCAGATGGGAGGATACCGCACATTTTTACGTCCAGTGGGTACCTCTCATCTTTCGGGTGGCAGAAGGTTCCTCATTCAATTAGGCAAAAATGCTCTCTGATAGTTTGTTCAACAGGATCACAGAGTACCAGGAGAAAAAAGCAKYCGGGAAACCATCCGGATTCTACATGTCTGCATATATCATGGACGCAATATGCTCCCTGACGCCTTTCCCTTTAATGAACTGGGCTTGGAGTCCAACCCATGAGAAAACTGTTCATGAGTACCACGATAAGCTGTGGGAAAATAACGCGAACAAGTTTATTTATGAGATTTTTAACTGGGTGGTAGTGCCCCTACACGTCACCATTTTTGGTCTTTCGCCACCCCGCATCTCGGATAACATTGCCGAGAATCTGAGCCATATTGCAGAATGGTACATAGAGGAAGAATTCTCTTATTTGAGAGTGTTCGGAGATGTTGTTCCTCCTTCGGCACTATCGTTGTTCATTCCTGACAAGCTAGCCTGTCGCGAAATTGCTCAGCAAACAGTAATCGGCGGAGTGAGCAAAGAACTCAAGGCGTCAGCCAAGAAGGTATGGCCATCTTTCCCTATTCGGCTAAATTCATATTCATTATTAGATTTCGAACACGCTAAGGCCGAGGCTGCTGCCTTAGAAGATTTGAGCCTATCCTACATTGAGTAAAAAAAGCATGATCCGCAGAGGATCGTAAGCACCCATTTGGGGAATTGTGGATTAAAGAAGTTTGAACATGAATTTTCACCCTCGGATGATGTTTTCTGAGGAGCGAGGTCCTATTCGGAGGTGCAATTCCGAATCAGATCCCTGACACCCGCAGACAGAGCTTCTGTTTTAAAATTTCAGGAGCATCAGAAAAGGTGCCTCCCCGTTGTGCTGGGAGGTTTGGGAATTCCCAAAGATAAACAAAAGGAAGCCGAAAGTTCTGAGGGACAAACCTCTAACCCCGAAAAATATCAGGAATGAGAGCAAGAGAAGAATCCCGGGGCAGAGAAAAATTATGAAAAGGAGAAAAGCCCCGAGAAGGAGAAAAATCCAGACAAGGAGAAGAGTCATGAGCAGGAGGAGAGTCCCGAAGCAGAAAAGGAGAATACTGACCCTCCCAAAGAGCATAGTCCGGAGGTGCAAATGAAAGACACAGGCCCACCAGAAACTCAGAATCTGGAAGCAGAGACAAATATTTCTGAATCCCCGAAAGGGCGAGATTCACTCAGCACACCAGGGAAGGGTGCAAAGCAGATCGGGCAACCCATCACCTCTGTCACACCCTTGTAGTCGGCACAGGGAGGTGTTAGCGAGGGATGGATATTTGGTGAAGAGCTAAGACCCATAAGGGCAGAGGAGCTCCCTCCTAACGAATTCTTCTTTGATAAAAAGAGGAAAGATG
>ML806446.1:60297-73437 GCA_009831015.1 Picea engelmannii
GCGGTGCCGAAGTCGGAGAAAGCATTGGCTGCCGCAATGAAGGCGGCGTATGAGTAGAATCCATTTGCCTTGCATCTGCTGTCGTCTTTGTACTTCAACAGTTGATTGAAAAGATCTTCGGTCATGAAGGATGCAACTCCTTGTCCGCTGGGGGAGGGAGTGGGGGTGGTAGGGGTCGGTGTGGGAGTCGAACCTCCCCCTCCGCATTGGCTTTGGCAATCCTGCCCACAATGGGCCTGCGTGTTGCCACACCATCCCCATTTGCCGCAGCACAAACCTCCGGGGCAAAGCGCTCCGCCTGCTTGCTGTCCGCAGTCCTCTGCGGACACAGAAGGCAAACTCGTGATCAACGCCACGGCAGTGAAGATTGCTAACGTCGTCGCAAGGAGAATCGAGCTCATTTTCCCGATAGTCCCCGCCATGTTTATCCTGCAAATGTTTGCAAACTCTGGTGATAATCGAAGCTGTAAACCCCTCCTTTTATAGCGAAATTTCCCACGACATGCAGAGGGAGAGCAATTCCCGCCGTGCCGTGCCGTGCCGTTCACGTCTATGCTTCAACTTCGAAATCAAATCTTAACACGTTTTCCGTTTATTCATTGACTGGTACATCATCAACTGTACGATAACTGACTTGCTCATTCACGCAACTGACTTGCTTGTGCGGACTCACTGAGTCCCTGATCAATTACGGAATTACATTTGACCAATATCAAAATCAATAATGGATTTTATTTGCACGTTTTTGTAAAGCAGCAAAATACTATCTGTAATATTTTATTTTATTTTATTTATGTGTAATTTTTATATTTTTAATAGATATTTTTGTTGTATAATTTGAGTGTGTTTAATGATTAAAAATATGTATTTTATTTTAACATATTATAAATTTAATTTTCTATTATAAAAATTAATCTAATTATAATAAAAAAATATATTTTCTATAACATAAATATATATTTTTCATAAATTATAATTTTTAATTAATAATTTACCAATCTCAATATATTTCAAGTATTAAGGATTTTTTTTTTTTTAATGATTTCTTGTATTATAGGAATTAGGTTTTACATATATGTGAGTGAAATATTAAAAACTGATAGCATAGTTTAATATTATTCTCAATATAGTTAAATGGATTTTTTTTAATTAAATTTACAAATGAAAAGCATTTATGGTTGGGCATGTATGTCTTTACAAATAATCAATTTTTTTAGCAAAGAGAGTTCTTTGTTTTACAAATAAAAAGGATACATCAATTTAGTGTTTAGCTATGGTGTGACCTTTTAATTAGATTATTATTAGTAGTATCATTATAAGTTTTTTTATTCTCTTTAATAATGCAATATTCAGCCATAAAGATAATTTAGATTAATTAGACTTTTAATCATTTTTTAACTTATTTTAGAAAAAGAAAGTTGCATTAATTCACTCTTGATATTTGTATATTTAATGTGATTGATATATATAGCCTAAGTGGACCTCATGGTTAAGAACATGTATTTCATCCTAAGAGGTTACAAAAGTTGGCAAGTGTTGGCAATCGATGGGAATCAACTTAATATCACACTTTTTAAGATTTTCCTTTAATGATATTTAGAAGAATGAACACATTTAAAGGAAGATGTCATTATCGACATTCCCCTTTAAGGAGAACTTCAGTCATCCCCAATAAAATGTGAAGATGAACAAACTTCTCTCCATCTAAGGATTTTGTGATGATATTTGCAACCCATTGTTTAGGGAGACAATATTCCAAAACAATGACACCATCTACAACCAAGTCTGAAATATAATGAGTATCAAGGTCAACATGTTTTGTATTGGAATGGTATATCGGATTACATGGAATCTTGATTGCACTTTGATTGTCACATTTCAACTTAGTGAGACTTCTATGGATGAAATACATGGTTTGTAAGAACATTACAGAGCTACATAATTTTTTTCACTACTTCTTTAACTTCCTTGTGTTATACCTCACAAGAATATGAGGAGATAGTCCAAATCAATTTGTTGGACCAAGTGGTTGAACCTAAACCAAGATATAAGAATCCTTTTAGCTACGGGTGAGTGAAAATTAATTATGGTCTCTCATGACGCGTTAGTGGCAATGAAAACATGGAAAAACAACAATCTCTTAACTTGGAGGGATTATTCAAGGTACTTTTACAATGAATTTGAATATGATGTAAGAAGATGAAATGTAGGAAATTGAATTAGATTTCCAAATATATAAATTTTATTCATATAAATTGTGAATAACTATCTCAAATTTGATTTTTCCTAACAATGGTATGCTATTTTTCCAACAAAATATAAGGTATATGTCTTTATTCGTGCAGGTGTTGAGTACCTTAATGATTGAATTTAGTTCCAAATACTTGTATGCTTGTAGACAACTCATTGTTCTAGTGCGGTGTAGTTTTGGGAAATTTATAGTATTAATTATCAAAATCAATATATCCTTGAAATTAGAACGCCTTTTGTTCGTGCAGACTAACAGGGTCTTAACATGATAAAAAAAAATTCTTTTATTTTATTTTTATTTTTTTTTCAGATCGTAGATATCGGTCTCCTCTAGTGCGACATATAACTCATTCGAGAAATGGTTAAGCCGACAAAAATTTATAGAAAAAATAAAAGAGGTATGTATTCTAGGATTTTGATATATGCGAAGATAAAAATAAATTAAAAATAGTAAACAATATTAATTAAAAAAAAACTGTATATTTAGAATCTGCATAACCGACTCTATCTATGTATGTAGTTTCATCAACAACTGAATTGTTTATCCTATATAAAAATAACGTAAAAGACAAAGATATAGAGAGGTATTCACAAACATGGTGGTTTTGATTAGTTTGCAGATTGAACCACTAGTATTTTCATCCCGAACCTAAATCCGAGGCAACCAAGTCAGCATACACTTTCTCAATCTCGACCAAAAAAATTTGAATTCATACAAACGTACATGCATTCTTAAGAGCACATATGTTCTCTAGGAACGCGCACACATTCCTAATAATGTGCATGTGTTTCTAAGAGCACGCACACAATCCTATAAACTATTTGTTTTTTTCCATCGCCCGCCACCCCCTTCCCCCCCGCCTCCCGCTCTCTCTTATATCTGCTCCTCTCTCCTACATCTACCCCCCTCTCCGTCTCCCTCTCACTCTCCCTATCTAACCCTCATGTATTTCTCCCTCTCTCTCCCTCTCACATCCTTATACATGGGAAGACCTAGACATCACAAGGCATGGAAAGACCTAGACCTAGACTTTGCCTTGACATGCCTCAAACTATCACACCCACTCCCTCTCTATCCTCCCCTCTTTATTTCTCTCTCTCCCCTCCCCTGTCGTTCTCTCTCTCCCCTCCCTCCCTCCCTTTTACCCTNNNNCCCTTTGTCCCGCCCTCCCCTATTACACCTCCTCTCTCTTCTGTGTCCTTACCACCCTTTCTCTCTCTCCTCATTGTTAGTCTTAGTCTCACTCTCTCTTTGTCCCTATTTCTCTCTCTTTATTCCCCCTCTTTGTATCCCTCTATATCCCCCCATTTTTCTCACTCTCTCTCTACCCTCCCTTCTATTATTCCCTCTCTTCTTCCCTTCCTCTCACTATCCCTCTCTCTACTCCCCCTCTCTGTCTCCCTCTCACACTCTCTCTCTACCTGTCCTCTCTCTCTCTCTCTCTCTCTCTCCTACATATGTCCCTCTCTCCTACATTTACCTCTCTCTGTCTTCCTCCCTCTCCCTCTCCCTCTCTCTGTTTGTATGGTTGTAGGTGATATTGTACTTTCATTATTTAACCTAACATTTTCTTGATCGAATTGTTTTTTATGTCCTGCCTCTTCATCTTCCATCTACAAACATACAAATATAGTGTAATAAGTATATATACATGCATATATAGTATTGCGTACATAAAAAAAAAATACCATATCAGTGATCTTTTCATAAATAATACACATTCTTTTGAAGCCATGCTTCATGCCTTCTCTGAAAATATCTTATGTTGGTTGCACGCCATACTTTGTTTCATGCATGTTTAATAATCCATAAAAAAGCACAATCAATATAATTAACAAAATGTAATAACCCTCCTTGTGGCTACTCAAAATCTATGCTTGTTGTTGTTATCTTTTGGGTAGTTTTTGGGTTAGGATTGTTGGAATACTGAGAGAGGGGGGGTGGAGAGGGGGCTGAATCAGTATTATGAAATCTTGTACCACTTTTAATTAGAACATGTAATCATTAACTTTATTAGAGTATATCATCAATATATCATGAGCAATATCAATAAACAAAGCATAACAAATAACCACAGATACACAATACAATGGAATTTACGTGGAAACTCAAATGGGAGAAAACCACATAATGTTTTTTTATATGTCAAGGATTACATTCATAGGAAGCACCAACTTCCAAATTCTCTAGAACCAACTGAAGGAGGCACCAACCCCCTAATTTATAGGCACCAACCTCACGGAAGCTCCAAACTCCTAAGTTCTCTGGAAACAACCGGAAGTAGGCTACGACCCCTTGATTTACAGACACCAACCTGAAGGAAGCTCCAACTCCTTGAGTTCTACGGCACCAACCAGAAGGAGGATACAACCTCCATTCCTTTCCCCATCCAACCACCCTGAAGTATAAGTGTAGACTCACTATCACTACCACTGATCAACCTATAACTACCACTATCACTAATACATCAACTTGTCACTTTTGATGTATCTACCACTGTCTTTGCCACTGTAATTGTCACTTTCACTGCCACTATCACTATCATTGTCACATAAACCTATAAATGATGATCAACCGATCATCCAACCTGTCACTGATTAACCATAACTAGATCCACTCACATGGATACCAAAACCATCACCAAACCATGTACATCAACTATGTACATCAACCATCAACCATGTATATCAACCATGTACCGGAATCTGTACCATACCATATGCCAAGTATCCAAGATGTGCCAATGTCTCAACAATGTGCCTCAAGTATGCACTATAACCATCAAGATTATATGCCAATTATGTACCTCAAATATATGTCAACTATCACAAAGATGTGCCTCTAACAATGAACCATAACATCCATAAACTAAGTACCAATGATATGTCTCAAGCATGTATTAATATCACCAAAACATGGACCTCAACCATATACAACCATATACCAAAAGGTCCTCCAAGAAATTCCTTAAGCATGTGACATATCATCCATGAAATAAGCCTCAAACTAATGCATAAAAGACATACCTTTACTCAAACTTTGCTACCAAAACTTTGTGGCCAAAAATTTGCTACCAAAACTTTGCAGCCAAAACTTTTCTACCAAAAATTCACTGCCAAAACTTCTCTACCTCAGAAATGCTACGAAAAGATTTACCAAAAGATCACTTGAAAGATAGATAATGATTGAACTTGTGTATGTGATCCATATTATTTTCAACGCGAAATGAGAGCGGAGATATAATAACGAAATGTACAGAGATATATCAGTTATACAATAACATAACATATATTTATCAAAGATATAACAATAAACACAGAGATAAAGTAATACAAAATTTCTATTAATGAGCGAAATGTACAAGACTGTAAAAATACAGAGTGAAAGACTCGCTAAAATGGAGGAAACTTATCTCCGGGTAGAGATGTGACAGCTACTCACATTCACAAGAATATTGATTATAATGAGTTTCTAAAGTCATTTTTAACATAAATAAAGTCCAAAACCCTAACCCTGGAAGATGAAAATCCAACAATTTTGTGGACCCCATTTTGGGTAGTTTGGTGTATCAACTTCCCATGGACATAACTTTGGCATACGATCTCCGTTTGGGGCGCATGATCGCTTGTTGGAAATTTATCATTGAGGAGATTCATTTTGGGGGATCAATCAAGCCTTTGAGTATCACTGAAGTGCTTGATCCCGAGAAAACTTCATTTAGGCCCTCAAAATGGCCCTGAAAGTTTAGGAACCGAAAAACTGCTAAAAATAGTAAATTGCCAGAAGATTGTTTTGAGCCAGTTGGAATATGTGGGTGGCCACCGATATCTAACTGGATCAATACTCCTTCCTTAGGAAGCAATGGTATCCATTGCGTTGAGTGCTCGGGAGAGAGGGAAAATCGTTTGTTGAATCTGCATATTGATGAGTTGTTTTCCTTGCTCAAGAAGTTGAGATGCTTAGCTTGTTGAAGGATGTCACGAACTTGTGGCTGGAAGGGTTGGAAATTTTTAACCAGTCTGGCTACATGAGATGATTTTGTGCAAAAGGAATCCTTGCACTTTGCTTCAATCTTGTCGACCTGCTTCTGCTGGACAAAAGGTGCTTGGACTGAGGCTGCAGTGCTTGCATTGTTCTTTTGTTCTCCTTTTGAACAGACTGTGAAGAAGATAAATTTTGTAGTATGATATACTATCTTGTGGAATTGTTTAGGTGGGACAGTAGTTGGAACTACCACTGGTATCTTATAGAGATGACCCCCTAGAGTAACAATGATGCTACAGGGTCGAGACTCATAAACAACATGACACTTCCACACATATGGTTGGCCCAACAGAACATCACAGACATCCAGTGGGGAAACATCACATAATACCTCATCCTTGAAGAGATGGATGTCGTATGACAATCGACACTGTTGGCTGACACCGAGATATTGTCCCTGGCGAAGCCACCCAATGTTGTATGGTTGAGGGTGTGGTGTTGTCGACAATCCAAACTGTTTGATGACCTCTGTTGAGATTAGGTTCTTTTGGATTCCTCTACCAACAATGAAATGCAACGGGGTCCCCTTCACCCACATCTATCAATGAAATATGTGCTCCCCCTCTTCAGGATCTTCTGGTTCTTCTGGTTGAATTGTTGCGATTGCGACAGTAGTAGTGGGGTTTGAGTCGATGATCTATCTTTTTCCATTATTTTCTGAATCAGATTCTGAATCAGGGTTCGACTCCTTGTCTTTGATCTCGACCACCAATGATTTTTTTGAGAGAGATTCATCAATGTTATGCCAGGGGATTTTGTGGAAATCACACCACTTTCCAGTGTCCTTCTTCGTCTTCCCATGACTCTTCTTTTCCTATGGCTTGGGATGGTTTTTGGGAGGTTGTTTTTTAGGGTCGTCCTTATCATAATTTTGTACTGGTGATCATAGTTACCAATAGGGTAATATTGTTCCTTGACTGCATCCACAAGAAATCCCAAGTGGGCTCGACCCCATATATTCTAGACTCCTCTGTGGAACTTTTATCCCAGTAAGTTTTCCACCAATGTTTGACATGGGGGAGAGATTTAAGGAGTGTGAAGGTGATCTTTTCCCTGTCGGAAAAATTGTGAATGGAGAAATAACCTTCTAACATATTTAACCATTTTTAGGGCATTTGCATCTATCTGTCCTTCAAATATGGGATTATCAAAATTAACTTGTACCTTGAAAGGTGAGGTTCCTCCAAATTGGTTGCTTGATGAACACGTGCCGGTTGTTATCGGCAAGCGTTGAAGGATGTGGGAAAAATTCTCCATCATTTCACCCCTCTGTCACGTGAGAGCTTGCTCAAGTAATAGATTAATATAATTGTATGCTCTGTCATTTTTCTTTTCTTCCACCATGGAGGGTTTCTTGGGTGTGCGAGAGAGATTCCCCTCAAGAGATACAAGCTTGAGACCCAACTTGCTATACTCGGACCTCGTCGGGGACTTGCACTGAAAAAATGATCAAGAGCAACCTGCTCTGATACCACTGATCTGGATTATTTTCGGCACGAAATGAGAGAAGATATATAATAATGAAATGTACAGAGATATATCATATATCCAACAATATAACATATATTTATCATAGATATAACCATAAACACAGAGATACAATAATACACAATTTCTATTAATGAGTGAAATGTACAAGACTGTAAAAATACAGAGTGAAAGACTTGCTGGAATGGTGGCAGCTTATCTCTGAGAAGAGATGTGACAGCTACTCACATTCGCAAGAATATGGATTACAATGAGGCTCTAAATGAATTTTTAACATAAAGAAATTCCAAAACCCTAACCCCGAAAGATGAAAATCCAACAGTGTTGTGGACCTCGTTTTGGGTAGTTTGGTGTATCAACTTTGGCATATGATCTCTGTTTGGGGTGCACAAGAGCTTGTTTGAAAGGTATTGTCGAGGAGATTCATTTTGTGGGATCAATCAAATCCACTGGCTATCATTGACGTGATTGATCCCAAAAAAAATTCATTTAGGCCCTCAAAATGGCCCCGGAAGTTTATGAACCAAAAAACTACTAAAAATAGTAAATTGTTAGAATATTGTTTTGAGCCGATTGGAATAGGTGGGTGGCCACTGATATAAACCTGGATCAGTATGTCATTATGACTGACTTCTTATGGTGTATTTATACTTTACAAAGTAAATTATTTCCTTAATTCTAGGATGAAACTTTACTTTCTTGTTACAACCACTTTGCCCTTTAATTAAGACTTGTAATTGTTTGGGGGCTTCTTAACCATTCTTCGGTGCTTCCAACTTCAAAAGGGAATAAATCCTCAACCGTTAGGAACCACATGGCGTGCCACCTACCATTGGAAACAATATGATGAGGACTATCCACCTATGTGAGTTTTGTATACACTAGAAGTATTCTTCAAACTCATATTCCTTAGTCAAATTCAGGCCTCATGACCACACCTATGGGTTTCTTGTAGACTTATTCAAAGCGTGTTCCTGTGAGGACCATGCTTAAAGCTACGCCATAAGGGGATCACTTTGGAGACTTATTCAATTATACCCAATAGTTCTAGAGGCTTCTAGACTTCCTCTAACGTTGACATCAATGACAATCAATTTTCCAACAATCTCCCCCTTTGGCATTGAGGGAAACACTCATGCTCCCCCTGTGACCAATACTCCCCCTACCTGCATGCTTATGTTCTTTCTCCCCCTTTGACATCAATGGGAAAGGGTAACTCCCCCTAACAAAATTATTCTAAAATTTCTCTCTTCTAGTGCTTTTGTCCTTTGGTTCTTCTTTATGAAGTAAACTACTGACACATAGAAAATAATTCATATTAATATTCCTTTATCATATGTGCACAAATGATTTTTCTTCCTTTGTATTCTAAGAGAAAAAAATGTGAATCATTGTGGAGCAAAAACTATTCCAAGTTTCTATTGAAGATACTCAAATGTCTCTCTTGAGAGGGGTTTAGTGAAGATGTCTACAATCTGTTCCTTTGTCCCAATATACTCTAACTTGATGTTATTTTATGTAACCTGTTCCTGTAGAAAGTTAAACTTGATCGGAATATGTTTGGTCTTGGAATGCATCACTGGATTCCTGGAGATACTGATAACATTGGTGTTGTCATAGAATATTGAAATGGGCTCATCATACTTAACTTGTATATCTTGGAGGGTTTGCTTCATCCATAGAACTTAAGTACAACATGTTGTTGCTGCAATGTATTTTTCTTTTGTTGTAGATAATGATACTGAAGACTATTTTTTTCTTAACCAAGATACCAGACAATCACCCAAATAGAAGGCGCAAATTATGGTGATGATCCCAGGTTGCAAACACCTCCTTTTATTGCAGTATTTCTACAGGAGGTAGAATTTTATATCGTGTGATGGGGGGTTCAACTTGGTACCATCCTGTGGCGTTCACGGTGGAAGATAGTGTTCTCATGGTCAAACCTGCAAGCCACACCATTCATAGCGACATTTCTATGAAGGGCAGGTGCAAGGTTGATATCGCGTCACGTGGGTCCAACTTAAAACCATTTTCATTGTGATTAGTGAGTTCTCCTCCTCCCTTCTTCTTCAGAATCTTGTCTTGACTTGAATTGACTTAAAACATTAAATTGTTGGTTTTGTCTCGATACATATTTACTTTGTAATAGTTCTTTATATTAATTTTATGTAACAATAATGAACAAGGAGTTCATTCCATTTTAAGTTGAAAAAACTTTTCATTTATCTTTCCTTTCCATAAAAGGTTGGAAAAAAAATTATTTTCACCCCATTTTTTACTAGGGGAAAAAAATAAGTCATTTATTTAATGGATTATAAAATTCAATTGAAACTAACAAAAAGATATGCCATAGTTCTTGTAGGGTAGATTTATATTTTACTTTCTGAAATCTGTTTTTAATTCATTATCTCATGCGTGCTTTGATGGGTAGGATGATTTGATTAGGAGGTGTTCATGGTGTTGGTGCGCTGAGGTCAAGTGTATAATGGAGATCCTACATTGTGTTTAATGGGATGGAATGGTGGCATAAATTCCCATGTCCTACTATATATCCATCATCTTGCCTCCACCACAAGATAAATCACAAGTAGTAAAGGTTTGTATGCAATTTTATTATGATGGTTGGGGCGATGATTTGCATCCACTACATCTTGGTGGTTGTGAATCTAATGGGGATTGATCATGTGATTCTTTGTATATGCTTTGTTTTTATTTCCCACTTGATGATTTGGTTCTCTATTTATGTTCTAGTTATGTGTTCATGTTGTGGGGGGTTGTGTTATTGTGCCTTCTGGGTTTGTTTTCCACTGAATAGGGGTTGTATAGGAAAAGATTGTTTGGTTTCTCGTTGTGATTTGGAAAATGCTAAGGATGAAACGAGACAAAAATGAAAAATATAGTAGAGAACATAGAAATACAATGAAACCCAACTTCTATTAATGAATAAGAGAGAAAAACATTGTAGAACACAAACTTCTATTAATGAATGAGAGAGAAAAACATTGTAGAAAAATAATGTTGTGTAGAGAGTGTGGGCAAGTGTTCTTGCCAGTGTCCATATGAAACTCTCCATGGCTTTTATTATGCTTGGTTGTGTGAGTTGGTGTGAATGGTAAGTAGCATCAATAGCATAAACATTATGTGTAGATTTTAACCTTGTACAATATTTATTGCGAACAGATTTTTAGTAAAAGAATAGAAAAGATACAATGGCAAATACAAACATTGTTGAGTCTTCATTTTGACACCTTTGTTACCCTATATTATCCTCTATCTGAGTCAATTTTACCTCTCACATGTGCATATGTTGACCATTTACTCCACAAATCCACTTAGTGACCTTGTCCATGTGCATAGAGAGGTAACTTATGTTAAAGCATGATTTGTTTGATTTTCTTGATTAAAATTAATTAAATGATTGATTATTTAAGTTCCTAATCACTTTGACTCTTAAACAGCTTCATCTGGTACTACCACTAGTCTAGTGGTACAACAACCTATTGATCGGGTACTCCGCCTGATCCAGTACTCCACTGATCCAGTACTCCGTCTCTTCCAGTACCAACTTCATCTAGTACCATATCTTCCCCTCTTCCGGTACCAGCTTCATCTGGTACTAGATTGTGCCTCTTCCGGTACCAGCTCCATCCGATACTAAACCCCTTCCTACAGAATTCTAGTACCAACTATGCTAGTTTGGTACTAGAAATAATTCAAATTTTTGGAATGCTCTAGAAGAAAATAGGGGACATGGGTTTTTTCTAGAGCGGCGTTTACATGCGAAAATGTGGGGCAGAATTCATCCAGCTCACATGTGTGGACCTCCAAATCAGGGGGAATGATTTTGCCAAAATTAGTAAAAATCTCAAATTGCCAACTTGCACCTCGATTTCTGTGCATATGGTATCAGATCTAAAAATTTGAAGATATGGGTTTTGTCTAGAATATGTAAAATTGAGTAAACGATGGACAATTTTTCAAAATTAGAATTTTTTTGGAAGATATGGGTGGAGCCCTAACTCAAATCCGCCCAAATTGATGAAAAACACAGAATTTTGGGATTTATCCTAAAATTGTGAAAATTGTTTTCTTAGTTTGGGGATTCGGTTTCATCCATTCCTCCATGGATTTTATGTATAAATAATATCTCATAGGTCTAATGGAAGGGAAGGAATTATTATGATGTAATATTGGTTCTTGGAGAATTATATATATTGTTATGCTTGGAAATGAAATGTTGAACTGCTGATTCAATCAATCAATTGAAGGAATGCAAATGTTGTTTTGTGTAATTCATGGGAATGAGTAAAGTGTTTTAGTCTGCAATCTCTTTAGAGGTACCTTGTTGGTTCGGCAAAGGCCCACCACCCCAACCAAGGTAAACCTCCCTATACATGTTTTTGTGTGATTGTGTGAGTGTGAACATTTAACAATTGTGTGTTGTAAATTATTTCAAATGCATTTTAAGTTCAGTATAGAGTCACTTGATTTTGAATTAGTGTGAACAATTAGACATTGAACAGAGTAGATAGTTCCCTTTCCATTTCTGCAGATTAACATTTAATTGATAAGAGTTTCATGTGTGGGATTGTTAAATATGCAATTATTATTGTTTTGAGTTTATGATTGTGTTGCTCTTAGTAGGTTCAGGAACCATAAGACTTCATCTCTTACCTTCATGTCCCATATAATGAATTCTCTCAATCATGTTGGTTGTTTCCTGTACTAAAGAAGGTTTGATTGGACTTAATAGAGTGTAACATCCCGCTCTGGCGCACTGACAAAACTTATTCTTTGAGGACACTTGCTCGCAAGTGATCTGGATTTTTATGATGATAAAACACTTATCCTTGATGATGATGCGTTATTATTGATGACATGATGTTTTACTATTATTGTATACAGGTGCTATTGACTCAGTTTATTTGAGTGTGCAGGGTTTTTGACCTAGAGGATGCAGAGGCATCAATGGAACCCTTGGACTCCGGATTGAGTCAGAGAGTGTGATATTGAGTTGATTTATTTACCATGCTATTTATTGATTTGATGATATGTTGTTGACATGTTCTGACATGATGATTGATGATGCAGGCTGACGATAGCTTGCCGACTAGACTCACATATGGAGTAAAGGGGCCACACATGATTTCCAGAGAGGTTGAGGGAGAGGTGTGGACAGCAGCCCTGCCACAGCCTACTAGCACTCCCACTGTGGCTCGAACTGTAGGTTAACGATTACCTAGTTTGAGAGGATCCACGATGCCGTGAGGGCAGACTGTGACAGTCGCTCACGATGATTCTAAGGGGCGCGCAATAAGGCGGGGGCCTTATTCCTTAGAGCCCTTAGTCTCCCA
>ML806446.1:90039-113354 GCA_009831015.1 Picea engelmannii
CCGCATTTTAGATCATCGTGTTCGACAGTTACGACGTCGAACGGTAGATCAGGTC
Source organism: Picea engelmannii (assembly GCA_009831015.1). Lineage (NCBI taxonomy): Eukaryota > Viridiplantae > Streptophyta > Pinopsida > Pinales > Pinaceae > Picea > Picea engelmannii. The sequence goes on from ML806446.1 coordinate 90,095, forward strand.
AAGGTCCAGTGGGACAATTATAGTCCGCACTCGGCGACCTGGGAGGATGCATATGATATGCGCCAGCAGTTTCCATTTTTGTTTGATAAATAGACTTATGATACTGTGGTACTTATGATATTCTGGTACATTTATTTCGACATTTATACTGAGAAACTTCGGGACGAAGTTTAGACCAAGAGGGGGTGTATGTAACATCCCGCTTTGGCGCACTGACAAAATTTATTCTTTGAGGACACTTGCTCGCAAGTGATCTGGATTTTTATGATGATAAAACACTTATCCTTGATGATGATGCGTTATGATTGATGACATGATGTTTTACTATTGTTGTATACAGGTGCTATTGACTCAGTTTATTTGAGTGTGCAGGGTTTTTGACCTGGAGGATGCAGAGGCATCGACGGAACCCTTGGACTCCAGATTGAGTCAGGGAGTGTGATATTGATTTGATTTATTTACCATGCTATTTATTGATTTGATGATATGTTGTTGACATGTTCTGACATGATGATTGATGATGCAGGCTGACGATAGCTTGCCGACCAGACTCACATATGGAGTAAAGGGGCCACACATGATTTCCAGAGAGGTTGAGGGAGAGGTGTGGACAACAGCCCTACCACAGCCTACTAACGATTACTAAATTTACATTCCTAAACGGTTGGGCTGGGTATCTCGTCTACTCTTGGAGTTCCAGGGAGTTTTGGGCCAGTATTACGTGCCTTGAGTCATGGGAACTAACTTGTCTTAACATTGTTGGTCATCGTCGGAGTCCTTCGGACATGCGCATCCGTAGAGTTAGTGGTTGTCTTGAGTGGTTGTTGTACTTGGACGAGATCGTCCTTTTTCCTGGTCTTCTTGCGTCGGGCGAGATACAGTCACCCCCCTGGTAGCCTTAGGAGACATGTCTGTGTGGGTGATTTTTCTATGTAAAGAATCCAATGCCGTATCAAGAGTCTCGGGCCCTTTAAAGGCAGGGTTTCCACTCTTGCGACACACCTGACAGAGATTACTAGTTTCTGCCTGAGCAGTCGGCGAGGAGCCTGTCTAATCCTCTTTCGAGAAGACATAAGACTAAAAGCCCTGCTTTCCTGTGCAGAAATAGTAAACTCTACTGTTGGATTCTTCCATCCGTGACTGTACTGTACTTAACAGCTGGTGTCGTTTTCTGCTTACAGCTGCTAGTTGCACGCCTTATGTCAAGGGGCATTTGTTGCTTGTTGTGACGGTGATATGTCGGAGTCATCTTGTTGTGTTCGTCTTGCTTGTGTCTTGTTCTAGGTCGGGTTACTAGTTCTGCCCGAGCAGTCGGCCAGGAGCCTGTCTAATATTCTTTCGAGAAGACATAAGACTAAACGCCCTGCTTTCCTGTGCAGAAATAGTAACCCTAACACCCTGGAGTCTTCCCTCTATGTTCTTACTGTGCACCCCCAGTATGTCTTAATGCTGTGTTGTACGCCTTATGCCTGTGATCGTATATTGTTGCAGTTACTCGTTGTGTGCCTTCAGTTTTGACTTGTCGTGGTTGCGTCTTGTTGGTTGTCGAGTGGCATCGTACAGTTAAGTGTGTTGTTACTTCTACACGCGCGCACAGACTTTGAGGACGTTACATATGGTATCAGAGCGGGTTCGACCCGTGACTTGGGATTCACTACGGCTTCCGTTGACATGATTATGTTGATTATTCTATTGCTGATCGAGTTGATTGTATGTGTGCAGGTAATCATGGTTATAGGACGCTGCGGAGGCATACGACGGGGTGCTAGGGGAGGAGGCGTGACGCCCCCAGCAGCATCCACACCTAAGGGGTCTAACCCCCAGGGAGGCGAGCAGGTCCTTGGACATGAGCAAATCGCAGTTGCCGATGTTGTGGGGATGATGAGATCTTTCCAGCGCATGTCCGAGGCGCTGATCAGCAGATTGGATAGAGATGAGGCCAGGGCACCGGCACCTACTGAGGTTCCGCCGTGCGCACCGGCCGTTACAGGTAGCATTCACTGTGAACTCGAGAAGGTAAAATTTCTTGATTTCTTTGGTGCCCCGGATGGCGCATCCGTCGAGGCATGGTTGGAGAATATGGTGATGTGCTTCGCACTTCGCGATTATACCTCCAACATGAAGGTCCGCATGGCGGTATTTCAACTATAGGGGAGCGCTCTTCTATGGTGGAAGACGCTCCTGCCGCAACTAAACATGGCCATTGAAGACGTGTCATGGGAACTGTTCGAGGAACGGTTCTGAGAGAGGTATCTTTCTGAGAAATTCATTGAGCGTCATGTTCTATATTCATTCATGTTCTATATTCATTCATCATGATACATTGTTTACAATACAATATACATATAGGAGACAACGACATCCAAAACCCTAACCAATGACCTGTATTAATCAACAATCCTAATTCCTTAGTCGAAAATAGAAAACCATTGGCAAAAAACCACGTGTCGAAAAACCACCTAAATATGTGACATGTTTCCCGAGGTAGAAATTTTTTTCTCGGGGGCGTTGCCCTTGCACCCCCCCTCAAATCCCCTTGCGCACCCCACACAACATAAACGCTACTACTCGTGCAAAGAATATAACACATACCGAACATTCTCCCACTTATTGTTTTCTTTGCATATAGGGGGTTACAGGGTTACATAGTCAACAATCCAGGGCAGCAATGCCCATGGATCCTCTACACCAAGAGAACTTATCAATGCTCACAGATTTTGTTAATGAATCTGCAACATTCTTCAAAGTGTCCACCTTCATTATCAAAACTTTCTTTTCTTCAACCATGTCTCTCACAAAGTGATATTGAATATCAATATGCTTTGTCTTTGAATGATAAGTTGGGTTCTTTGCCAAAAAAAGTGCACTCTGACTGTCACAATCTATCCTTACAGCTTGCTGTACCAACCCGATACCTGAACACAATCTTTGTAACCATACTGCTTCCTTGCTTTCTTGAGTGGCTGCCATGTATTCAACTTCTGTAGTTGAAAGTGCCACTACAACCTATTTTTGATCATCCAACTTATTGCTCCTCCAAACAGGTTAAACACATACCCACTTGTAGATCTCCTACGATCCATATCTCCAGTCCAGTATGCATACACAAAGCCATGTATATCCACCATTATGCCCAATCCCAGTCTTCCTTGGTAGCACAATCCAAAGCTAATAGTGCCACACAAATACCTGAAAACCCTTTTTATTGTTGTCCAATGCTCCTTCCTTGGTTTTGACATATACCTGCTCAAAACTCCCACTGCATGTGCAATGTCTGGTCTAGTACAGACCATTGCATACATCAAACTGCCAACTACACTCGCATATGGAACATGAGACATGTCCTCCTCCTCTTCATGTGTCTTGGGACACTGATCTGCAGATAAATTTACACCAACAGGAATAGGAACCTTGACCGGCTTACATTCCTGCATATTAAACCTCTACAATATTGTCTCGACATATTTTCTATGATTTAACTAGATTTTCCTCTTTTTATGATCTCTTTTAATTTCCATGCCCAAAATGAAATTTGAAGCATCGAGATTCTTCATGTCAAATTTAGAGGACAACTGAGTTTTCACATCCTGGATAATCTCCTTGTTGTTTTATATCATCAACATGTCATCCACATACAAGACCAAATGAATCAAATGATCACGAATTAATTTAAAATAAACACAGTGATCCTCTTTGCTTCTTGTGAAGTCAAGTCCCAACATATAAGTATCAAATTTTTGATACCACATCCTTGGTGATTGTTTTAAACAACACAGGGACTTTTTCAGCTTGCATACCAACTCCTTGTTTCCCTTCACAACATAACCTTCTGGTTGCTTCATATAGATTTCTTCTTCCAGATCCCCATGTAGGAATGTTGTCTTCACATCCATCTGTTTTACTTTAAAATAAAATGCAACAACAACATATAACTTAAATCTTATAGAGGTTAACTTGGAAACAAGAGAAAAAATCTCACCAAAATCAATTCCCTCAACCTGGGAATAACCCTTTTGTATTAACCGAGCTTTGTATTTCTCCACTTTTCCTTCTGCATTCAACTTCTTTTTAAATATCGATTTGTTGCCAATGAGATTTCTTCCAGTCGACAAATCCACTTGATCCCAAGCCTCATTCTTATCCAAAGATGCCATTTCTTTGTCCATGACCCTTTTCCAGAGATTTCCATCCTCTGAATCCACTGCCTCCGTGTCAGTTCTAGGATCATCATCAATAATAGACAAAGCAAAATTTGAACGGAAATCAGATGGATTATATCTTTCTGGTGGCCTTCTTTCTCGGATCGATCTCCTCAATACTAGAGTATGCAAATCTTCTTCTTCTGATTCATGTTCTTTTGTAGAGTCTGATTCATCATCCTTTAAATCAAACTCTATTTTTTCTAGTTCTTCCTTAATTGGTAGGACTTCCTGTTTAACAACATCCTTCATTTATCTAAATACCACATCTTGGCTATACACTACCTTCTTAGTTTCTGGGTTCCAAAGCTTATAACCTTTGAGACCATCTTTATATCCAATAAAGATACACTTTTTCGCCTTCTTATCTAGCTTACTCTTGTTTTCCTTTGGAACATGAACATATGCATCACAACTAAATACCTTAAGATGTGTGAGAGAATGTTCCTTACCAGTCCATACCTCTTTTGGAGTCTTGTCATCCAACGCTGATGAGGGTGATCTGTTGACCAGGTAACATGCAATACCCATTGCCTCTGCCCAGAATTCTTTCCCTAAGCCGACACCATTGAGCATGCACCTTTCTTTTTCTATCAGCATCCTGTTCATCCTTTCTGCAACTCCATTCTACTGAGGTGTATATGGAGTAGTCTTCTGCCTTTCTATACCACACTTCTTACAGAATTCTTCAAATTCATTCCTGTAGAACTCTCCGCCATTATCTGTCCTCAACACCTTAATTCTTTTCTCTGTTTGATTCTCAACGAGAGCCTTAAACTCTTTAAACCTGTCAAAGACTTCAGATTTCTTCCTGAGGAAATATATCCAAGTATTCCTTGAGAAGTCATCTATAAATGAGACATAGTACAGAGATTTTCCCAATTATGGGACCGACAGGGTTCCAAAAACATCACTGTGAACTAGTTGTAAAATTCTTTCTACCCTCGTTGCACCAGAGGAGAATCTTACCCGATTTTGCTTCCCATATAGAAAATGTTCACATAAATCAAAATCCAAAGAGCAGTTAGACATACCTTCAACCATACCTTTACTGTGTAGTAGTCGAAGACCCTTCTCTCTGATATGCCCTAGTCTTTGATGCCACAACATAACATTTTCTCTAGAAACTATAGAAGTTCTTTCTTCTTCAACTCCAATATCAAGAACAATGGAACTATTACACCCATCACTAATAGTTCTTCCTTGAAGCTTATACAGAGTTCCAAACCGAGCTCCCTTCAGCAACACCATTGCTCCTCGAACCATCCTGCAGGTTTCCTTTTCAAATATTGTTTTTACACCTGCATCGTCCATTTTTCTTACATAAATCAAATTTCTAGCCAAATTTGGGATGTGTTGAACACCAGGCAGTGTTCTGATCCTTCCATGTATGAGCCTCAACTTGAATTTTCCTCGTCCTATGATTCTGGATATTGAATCATCGCTTAAGAAAACATTTCCTCCATCATACCTTTCATATTCACAGAACCACTCCCTGTGGGGATTCATATGATAGGATGCACCTGAGTCAACCAACCATGCCTCATGATCTGCATGTGTTCTTGAAGAAGCCAAGTACACATCCCCTCCTTCTTCCTTGGAGGTGTTTTCTTCTATAGAAGGTGATTCTTTAGATCCCTTCTTTTTCTCAACTTTGGATCTACACTGCTTCTTGTACTGCCCTTCTTTTCCACATCTCCAACATACCTTTACAAACTTTCTGGGAGATTTAGATCTACCCTTAGACTTAGATCTCTCACTTGAGAACTTAGATCTATTTCTTTCCTGGGAGCGTCCTCTTGCAAATAATGCATCTATGCTCTGTCCTTCCATATTCTTTCATCTCATCTCCTCCGAAAACAAGGATGAGACCACTTAATCAAACTTCAAGGAAGTTGTATTACTACCTATGGCCACAACCAGACTATTCCATGATTCTGGTAAGGAACACAATAAACTGATACATTTATCTTCATCTGAAATTTTAATCTCAATAGATACTAGCTGGCTTACCACAGTAATGAAGGCGTTCAAATGCTCTGCCACAGAGTCTCCATCTCTCATCTTCAGGTTATACAACTTATTTCTCAGGAATAATTTATTTACTAGGGACTTAGACTGATACAACTTCCCCAACTTATCCCATAAATCCTTGGTTGTAGCTTCCTCTCACACATTCAGTAATACTGAATCTGAGAGACACAGTTAGATTGTTCTCTTTGCCTTCTGATCCAACTTTTTTCAGTCATCTGTTGAAGTTCCTGTAGGTGTAGTACTTGGATCTACTGCGATCCACTGATATCTGTCCACCAAGAGATCTTCCATCTTGAGCTTCCACAGCTCAAAACTTTGCCCATTAAACTTCTCGATTTCCATCTTCGAATTGCTTGCCATTTCTTTTCACCTGAAAAATCAATACCACAGATCTCCCACTGTAACAATTCTTATCATAGTCCCGAGCCAAACCCTTGTCACAAAGGCATCCCCCTAAAGCCAACAAAGCTCTGATACCAAATGTAGATTTTAACCTTGTACAATATTTATTGCGAACAGATTTTCAGTAAAAGAACAAAAAAGATACAATGGCAAATACAAACATTACACATAGATTTTTCCCCTGGAAACCTAAACCGGGAAAACCAACATATTTTATATTCATTCATCATGATACATTGTTTACAATACAATATACATATAGGAGCCAACGGCATCCAAAACCCTAACCCAATGACCTGGATTAGTCAACAACCCTAATTCCTTAACCGAAAATAGAAAACTATCGGCAAAAAACCATGTGCCAAAAAACCACCTAAATATGTGACACATTTCTCGAGGCAAAACAAAATTCTCGAGGGCGTTTCCCTCAAACCCCTGCGTGGGGGGCTATCGTCCCCCTGCGTGCCCAACGCAATGCCGAAACTACTACTCGTACAAAGAATATAACACATACCCAACATTATGAAATACTGGTATAATAAAAAAGCATGCGCCAGGCTCAAAACAATGGGAGGCAAGTCCACTCGGATCAAAACAAACCCAAACATACACATATAAAAGTGTATAGAGAAATAAAAAATGTAGCAGCAACAAATGGCTCACATGCAGAGAGAAAACGAGTTCTAAAAAAATGTGTACAAAAGTCATTTGTGAGAGTCCTAAACACTTGGTAAGAGTGACATTATTCAAAATCACAATTCACGTTGATCCAAGCCATTCTTAGAGACATGAACACTGAACACTTTGTGAACACTTTGTAAGGGAAACATTATTCATAATTCCTATTCGCACTGATCCTAGCAATAATTAAATGTTAATAAAGGGGAAGCTCCAATTTCCATTACTAGCCCTGTTGGGATCCATATTTTTATACAATCAAAAAACAAAATTTTGTTTTATAAATAATGTGAAATATTATATTTTGTAAAAACTTTGGTTAAAACTGCAAATATTGAAATAAGTCAACTTGAACTAATAAAACTAGTAAAAAGTCAACTAGAACTAGTATTTAATTTTTTTTTTTTTTTTTAGGAATACTCAATTTATAACATATTGATTTATATATTAGATTTTTTCTTTATAAAATTCACAAAACCTATTATTAAAACATTTATTTATTAGAATATATTTATATTTAATTTTTAACTTTTTAAATTTAGAATATATTTATACTTAATTTTTAACTTTTTTAAATTTTTATTTTATTTTAAATTAAATATTATAAAATTTAGTAATTATTTTATTTATTAAAATATTATATGTTTATTAATTATTACATTGATAGATTCTTTTTCTAAGAAAAATATCTTGTAATTTGATGATTAAACCATTTTTACATTATAAAAGTAATAATGTTTTTTAGAATGTCTTTACCAATAAAACCTTAAAAATATTTTATTACAATAAATCATACTAATATCTAAATTGAAATTACTGCCTTATAACTGTAGGTATAAAATGCCTTTACCAATAAAACCTAAACCTTAATGATATCTTATTACAATAAATCATAGTAAGATCTAAATTGAAATTACTGGTATAATTGCTATTGATGCTAACATGAGTAGCATATAGAGTATAACAAAACTCCATCATTTCGAAAACATCTGTAATATTTGAAATATTGAGAAAATCATCATGCTAATTATACCAGTTACAAAAATAGTGAGAAGATTTACTCTTTAGATTTTTGAAATTTATTAAATTATTGGGCAAGTTAGGTATGGGAGCCCTCCGGCAAACGGACTCATCAGTTATTGCAGTCGAGGTTGGATCCAAAGTCGACGCCCAGCTTGTTGCAGTATGTCTGGTAGAAGCCGATGCGGCCCTGTTGCGTGGCGCTTGATGTGCCTTGACCACACTCCACCCCGCCATTTATGATGTTGGTCACCATTCCATATCCCGGCACTCTGCCGGCCGCAGTATCGGTGTCGGATGGACTCCATCGTCCCAATATGACGTCGTGGCAGGAAGGCTTGGGAGACTGCGGGGTCATCCAGAACCACAACGCCGTCTTAAACGAGACCGTGGCATCCGTTACCACAAGCTCCGGGTTGTTTATGAGATCGAATCCTAAGGCATCCCCGGCAGCTTTATAGTTGTAGTCCCTACTCACAAAGCGATACGTGCATTAGGCTTATAATTCATTCGGTTTTTTCCCTATCTATTGCAGAATCCGAAGCGAATTAACAATAGTTAGATACAGATATAGATATATCACCCTGTTAGCTGAATAGGTCCTCGTCCGTGGTATCTGTCCGCGCTATTCTCCTCTTTGAAGCAGTAACCCCACGCGTATGGGCCGTCTGGAGCCGTCGCCCACCCGCCTGTTCAAACCCGATTATTAACAATAAGGAATGCCCGTGAAACAGAAGGGTTATACATGTCTAAATTAATATTACCTGTGGTTTCCTGCGACGTTTGGCCAAAGAAAGCCGCGAGCTCTCTTTTGCTAGTCTCGAGATCGCCGTTGTTGCCGAAGTCTGGGAAACTATTAGCAGCTGCAATGAAGGCGCTGTAGGTGTAGAATCCTTTCGCCGGGCATGCGTCATCGTTTCTGTGCTTCAGAAATTGATTGAAAACATCTTCACTTATGATGGATGCGACTCCCTGTTGTGCAGAAACATGACAACACAAAGTACTCATCATCGCCACTGCAGTCAGGGCCGATAGCACCCTCATCGACTTCACTCTCCCGATACTCTCCGACGCCATCTTTAGACTGCCAATGCAAATTCTTGTGATGATCCCAAGCTGCAAACCCTTCCTTTTATAGCAGTTTTTCTCATGGTCGAAAATAGTGTTCGGGGATTCAACTTGGTACCATTCCGTGGCGTTCAACTTGGTACCATTCCGTGGCGTTCACGGTGGAAACCGTGTGATGGGGGATTCAACTTGGTACCATTCACGGTGGAAAATAGTGTTCTCATGGTCGAACCTCCAAGCCACACCATTCATAGCGATATTTCTACGAAGGGCAGGTACAAGGTTGATACCCGCGTCACGTGGGTCAGGTACAAGGTTGATAGCAGTTTTTCTACAGGAGGTAGAATTTTATACCGTGTGATGGAGGGTTCAACTTGGTACCATTCCGTGGCGTTCACGGTGGAACATAGTGTTCTCATGGTCGAACCTGCAAGCCACACCATTCATAGCGATATTTCTACGAAGGACAGGTACAAGGAAGCTCCTCCACCTCCTCCCTTCTTCTTCATAATCTTGACTTGACTAGTCTCACGCTACCAACCGATTCGCGTCTTCCTTACCTGGACTATTCTCCACTTTTCCATTAAAGTGAATCTTCTCCTCAATTTTTCTCACACCTCTCTATTATAATAATAATAAATAATTTAATTTTAATGTTATTATCAATTTACAAAATTTATCATGTTAGATATCAAATTTTAAAGTCTACCATTCACATTTTTATTCTTTTCTTCCTTCTTCTGGATTAAAACATTCTCATTTTTATTCTTTTCTTCCTTCTTCTAGATTTGAAAATGTGATTTTTTTATCATGTTAAATATTAAATTTTAAAGTCTACCATTCACATTTTTATTTTTTTCTTCCTTCTTCTAGATTAAAACATTCTCATTTTTATTCTTTTCTTCATTCACATTTTTTATTTTTTTCTTCCTTCTTCTAGATTAAAACATTCTCATTTTTATTCTTTTCTTCCTTCTTCTAGATTTGAAAATGTGATTTTTTTATCATGTTAGATATCAAATTTTAAAGTTTAACATTCACATTTTTATTTTTATTTTTTTTCTTCTAGATTAAAACATTCTCATTTTTATTCTTTTCTTCCTTCTTTTAAATTTGAAAATGTGATTTTTTTTTTTTGAAAAATCATGTATTAACCATTAAACCCACAACTAATGAACAATACAATGACCTCCATGATAACGACCAATCCAACCAATTTAAATCATCCCCTCATGTAGACTTTGGCTTACAATTTTAAAGTCTACCATTATTTTGGCCTTTCCACACTTATAACAATATGGTCATTAAACTTTTTGACAATAGACTTTGATTTACTATTTTAAAGTCTACCATTGTTTTGTACTTTTCACACTCATCATAACAATATGATAATTAAACTTTTTTTTTACAATAAACGATACACTTTGGTTTTGTATTTTAAATTCTACCATTGTTTTGGCCTTTTTACATTTATAACAATAGGGTAGTTAAATTTTTTTTACAATAAATTGTTGATTTTGTCTCGATACTTGGAATATCATGGTTTATCAAAACCATAAGATCGAAACGTTGATTTAGTGGAAAGGTGGATGGCCACCGAGATTCACCTGGATCATTCATCTCTCCTTAGGAAACAATGGTTCCCATTGTGTCAAGCTCCCTCGGGAGATGGGGAAGCTTGTGTTGAATTTGAACCTTGGTGAATTGATTTCCTTGTTGAAGTAGATGTCCTTCTTGTACTTTGCATGTGGAAGGATGTCATGAACCTGACAGAGGTGTTGGATTCATTCAATAGTTATGCCTACATGATCTGCCTTGGTCCGAGTGTGGGAGGACTCTATCGGTGAAGATGCAACAAGAAGAGATATATCAATGGGGGATAATGGTTGGAACACCAGGCACACCTGACAAGGGTCGTGGCCAATAGAGCTATGTTGAACATATGGAACACTCTCATTCTCTTTGTGCTCCTCTACAATCTTTTAATCCTACTTCTGTTGGATAAAAACGTCTTGGGCCGAGGCTGTAGTGGTTGCAGTGGCCTTCTATTCACCATTCGAGTGGATCGTGAAGAGGGAAAAATTTGTGGTGTGAGAGATTGCTTTGTGGCATTGGTTTAACAAGATCAATGAAGTAGAGGTAGTTGGAGCTACCTCTGGTACCCTGTAGAGATGACCTCCTAGAGTAACAATGACACTGTAGGGTCGAGACTCATAGATAGCATGACATTTCCACATATATGGTTGTCCTAAAAGAACATCACAGACTTCAAGTGGGGAAACATTACACACTACCTCATCCTTGAAGGGCTTGATGCCATATGACAGGTGACATTTTTTTATGACATAGATCTCTCATCCTTGGATCAACCATATGATGGTTTATGGTTGGGGGTGTGGCATTGTTGGTAGCTTCAATCTCTTGAAAACCTTAGTTGAGATAGGATTTTTTTGACTCCCACTATAAAAAATGAAATGGAGTGGGATCCCCTTTACACACATCTACGAGTGGAAGAGGCGCTCACCCTCCTCAAGATCCTTTGATTCTTATGGTTGTATCGTCTTGGTCACAATGGTAGCAATGGGTTATTCAACAATGATATGTTTCCCTTTATTGTGATTTGAATCAGAGTCCAAGTCAAGTTCCGATTCTTTCTCTTTGAGCTTGACCACCAATGATTGTCTTGAGTTTCATTTATCATTGTTGTGCCAGGGGTTATTGTGGAATTCGCCCCACTTTTCAGTGCCTTTCTTAGACTTCACGTTACCCTTATGTGCCTGTGATCCAGGTGGATATTGGTGGCCACCCACCTATTCCACTTGAACCCCCACCATTGCTTCTTTCAGTTTTTCAGTTTTTGCACAGTTTACTATTTTTAGCAGTTTTTTTCGGGTCCTGAACTTCCGGGGCCATTTTGAGGCCCTAAACGATGTTTTTTTGGGTATGTTGCTATTGCAAAATGGCATCTAACGATGCCATTTTGTCTCGGGCATTGTAGGCCTCAGATAGATCTTTCCAACGAGCTATCATATGCCTAAAACGAAGATCGTATTCAAAAGTTACGACCCCGGGAAGTTGATGCACCAACTTACCCAAACGGGGCCCACATGACTTTTGGCGCTTCATCTCCCATGGTTAGGTTTTTGGATGTTTATGACTTTTGGCATTCATGTTTATTGTAAAAGGGCCTTTAGAGCCTCATTGTAATCATCTTCTGACGGATGCGAGTAGCAACCACATCTCTTTTCAGAGATAAGCTACCAGCGCCCTAGCTAGTTTATTTTTTTCTTCCTTCTTCTAGATTAAAACATTCTCATTTTTATTCTTTTCTTCCTTCTTCTAGATTTGAAAATGTGATTTTTTTATCATGTTAGATATTAAATTTTAAAGTCTACCATTCACATTTTTATTTTTTTTCTTCCTTCTTCTAGATTAAAACATTCTCATTTTTATTCTTTTCTTCCTTCTTCTAGATTTGAAAATGTGATTTTTTTATCATGTTAGATATCAAATTTTAAAGTCTACCATTCACATTTTTATTTTTTTCTTTTTTCTTCTAGATTAAAACATTTTCATTTTATTCTTTTCTTCCTTCTTCTAGATTTGAAAATGTGATTTTTTTTTTTTTGAAAAATCAAGTATTAACCATTAAACCCACAACTAATGAACAATACAACGACCTCCATGATAACGACCAATCCAACCAATTTAAATCATCCCCTCATGTAGACTTTGGCTTACAATTTTAAAGTCTACCATTATTTTGGCCTTTCCACACTTATAACAATATGGTCATTAAACTTTTTGACAATAGACTTTGATTTACTATTTTAAAGTCTACCATTGTTTTGTACTTTTCACACTCATCATAACAATATGATAATTAAACTTTTTTTTTACAATAAACGGTACACTTTGGTTTTGTATTTTAAATTCTACCATTGTTTTGGCCTTTTTACATTTATAACAATAGGGTAGTTAATTTTTTTTTACAATAAATTGTTGATTTTGTCTCGATACTTGGAATATCATGGTTGATCAAAACCATAAGATCGAAACGTTGATTTAGTGGAAAGGTGGATGGCCACCGAGATTCACCTGGATCATTCATCTCTCCTTAGGAAACAATGGTTCCCATTGTGTCAAGCTCCCTCGGGAGATGGGGAAGCTTGTGTTGAATTTGAACCTTGGTGAATTGATTTCCTTGTTGAAGTAGATGTCCTTCTTGTACTTTGCATGTGGAAGGATGTCATGAACCTGACAGAGGTGTTGGATTCATTCAATAGTTATGCCTACATGATCTGCCTTGGTCCGAGTGTGGGAGGACTCTATCGGTGAAGATGCAACAAGAAGAGATATATCAATGGGGGATAATGGTTGGAACACCAGGCACACCTGACAAGGGTCGTGGCCAATAGAGCTATGTTGAACATATGGAACACTCTCATTCTCTTTGTGCTCCTCTACAATCTTTTAATCCTACTTCTGTTGGATAAAAACGTCTTGGGCCGAGGCTGTAGTGGTTGCAGTGGCCTTCTATTCACCATTTGAGTGGATCGTGAAGAGGGAAAACTTTGTGGTGTGAGAGATTGATTTGTGGCATTGGTTTAACGAGATCAATGAAGCAGAGGTAGTTGGAGCTACCTCTGGTACCCTGTAGAGATGACCTCCTAGAGTAACAATGACACTGTAGGGTCGAGACTCATAGATAGCATGGCATTTCCACATATATGGTTGTCCTAAAAGAAAATCACAGACTTCAAGTGGGGAAACATTACACACTACCTCATCCTTGAAGGGCTTGATGCCATATGACAGGTGACATTTTTTTATGACATAGATCTCTCATCCTCGGATCAACCATATGATGGTTTATGGTTGGGGGTGTTGCATTGTTGGTAGCTTCAATCTCTTGAAAACCTTAGTTGAGATCGGAAGATAGTGTTCATCGAACCTACAAGCCACACCATTCATAGCTATATTTCTACGAAGGGCAGGTACAAGGTTGATACCGCGTCACGTGGGTCCAGCATAAAACCTCCTTCTTCATAATCTTGACTTGACTAGTCTCACGCTGAGACGCTACCAACCGATTCACGTCTTCCTTACCTGCACTATTCTCCACTTTTCCATCAAAGTGAATCTTCTCCTCACTTTTTCCCACAGCTGTCTATGAAATATTATAATAATAAATAATTTAATTTTAATGTTATTATCAGGTTAGACATCAATTCTACCAATCACATTTTTATTCTTTTCTTCCTCCCTTCTATATTTGAAACTGTGATTTCTTAAAAGAAATTCAATTATTAACCAATCCAACCAATTTAAATCATCCCCTCATGTAGACTTTGGCTTAATATTAAATCATCCCCTCATGTAGACTTTGGCTTAATATTTTAAAGTCTACCATTATTTTGGCCTTTCCACACTTATAACAATATGGTCATTAAACTTTTTGACAATAAACAATAGACCTTGCTTTACTATTTTAAAGTCTACCATTGTTTTGTACTTTTCACACTCATCATACCAATATGGTAATTAAACTTTTTTTTTTTTTTTTACAATAAATGGTACACTTTGGTTTTTTATTTTAAAGTCTATTATTGTTTTGGCCTTTTTACACTTAATATGGTCATTAAACTTTTTGACAATAAACAATAGACCTTGATTTACTATTTTAAACTCTACCATTGTTTTGTACTTTTCACACTCATCATACCAATATGATAATTAAACTTTTTTTTTTTTTTACAATAAACGGTACACTTTGGTTTTCTATTTTAAAGTCTATTATTGTTTTGGCCTTTTTACACTTATAACAATAGGGTAGTTAAATTTTTTTGAAAATAAATTGTTGATTTTGTCTGGATATTTTGGATATCATGATTTATCAAAACCGTAGGATCGAAATGTTGATTTAGTGGAAAAGGTGAATGGCCACCGAGATTCACCTAGATCATTTCTCTCCCCTTGGGAAACAATGGTCCCCATTGTGTCAAGCTCCCTCGAGAGATGGGGAAGCTTGTGTTGAATTTGAATCTTGGTGAACCGATTTCCTTGTTGAAATAGATGTCCTTCTTGTACTTTGCATGTGGAAGGATGTCATGAACCCGATGGAGGTGTTGGATCCATTCAGTAGATTTGGCTGCATGATCTTCCTTGGTCCGAGTGTGGGAGGACTCTATCGGTGAAGATGCAACAAGAAGAGATATATCAATGGGGACTAATGGTTGGAACCCCAAGCACACTTGGAAAGGGTCGTGGCCAATAGAGTTATGTTGAACATATGGAAGACTCTCATTCTCTTTGTGCTCCTCTACAATCTTGTCAATCTTCTTCTGTTGGATAAAAACATCTTGGGCTGAGGCTGTAGTGGTTGCGGTGGCCTTCTATTCACCATTTGAGTGGATCATTAAGAGGGAAAACTTTGTGGTGTGAGAGATTACTTTGTGGCATTGGTTTTTCGAGATCAATGAAGTGGAGGTAGTTGGAGCTACCATTGGTACCCTATAGAGATGACCTCCTAGAGTAACAATGACACTGCAAGGTCAAGACTCATAGATAGCATGACATTTCCACATATATGGTTGTCCTAAAAGAACATCACAGACTTCAAGTGGGGAAACATTACACACTACCTCATTCTTCAAGGGCTTGATATCATAGGACACATGTGGCATTTTTGGCTGACACAGATCTCTCATCCCAAGATCAACGATATGATGGTATATGGTTAGGGGCGTGGAATTATTGGCAGCTTCAATCTCTTGAAATCCAAAGTTGAGATTAGGTTTTTTTGACTCCCACTATAAAAAATGAAATGGAGTGGGGTCCCCTTTACACACATATGCAAGTGGAAGAGGCACTCGCCCTCCTCAAGATCCTTTGATTCTTTTGGTTGTATCATTTTGGTCATGATGGTAGCAATGGGTTCTTCAGAAATGATATGTTTCCATTTATTATGCTTTGAATCAGAGTCCAAGTCAAGTTCCAAATCTTTCTCTTTGAGCTCGACCACCAATGACTATTTTGAGTGACATTTATCATTGTTGTGCCAGGGGCTGTTGTGGAACTCACCCCAATTTTTAGTGTCTTTCTTAGAATTCATGTTACCCTTATGTTCCTGTGTCTTGGACTGTCTCTCTTGAGGTTGGACTTCCTTGCTTTGTCCTTTGTTCTATGAGTTAGGGTTTCCTTTTCCATGATTTTGTTGTGGCGTATTTCCAAACCTGAACTCCAACTTACTCTGCTGCTTGAATTTTTGTTCAATTTTGAGTGCATATTGATAACCAACTCTTAGTGAGGAGATGTCCAAGAAATCCATCTCTATTTGGATGTACCTATGCAGACCATTGCGATACTTGAAAACCAAGTGTCGCTCAGAGTCTTTGATACCCAAATTTGAGCGCAAGGTATGAAATATGTTAGCGTACTTCATAATCATCTAATCACTTTTCTGAAGCAGAGTTGTCCATCTCATGTATTGGTCATCATAGTTTCCAATAGGGTAGAACTCCTCCTTTAGAGAATCTACAAAGGTCACCCAAGTGGGTTCTCTCTTGAATGGTGTAGATTCATCCACGGTGTACCTCTCTGAGTAACCTTCCCACCAAGCTATGACATGGTGAGGGGATTTATGGAGCGCGAAGGTGATCTTTCCACTGTTGGAAAAATCTTGGACATAGTAATAACCTTCTAGCAGATTCAACCATTTTTCTAGAGCATCTGCACCTATCTGTCCTTAAAATAAGGGGATATCAAATTGAATTGTACCTTGAAGGGTGTCACATAAACAAAATGGTTGTCGAAGATTCCTCGTCCGCCTCCATTAGTAGTCTTCGAAGGATTTGAGCGAAGTTATCCATCATTTTGTTCCTTTGTCACATGAAGGCTTCCTTGAAAAATGTCTTGAAAGGATCTCCTGCTTTGTCATCTCTTTTTTCTTTCACCATGGGAGGTTGCTTGGGTTGGAGAGAGTGGTTTTCCTCAAGTGAAACTAGCTCGAGACCCAACTCTCTATACCTTGACCTCGTTAGGGATCTTCTATGAGAAACAACAAGGAGCAGACTGCTCTGATACCATTGATATGGATTATGCTGAGAAATAAATGAGACAAAAATGAAAATATAGCAAAGAACAAAAAAATACAATGAAACCCAACTTCTATTAATGAATAAGAGAGACAAATGCTACAGAACACAACTTGACAGAATGGGGTAGCTTATCTCTAAAAATAAAGAGATGTTGGATACACTTCATTCACAACAAGCTTTACATCACACTTTATTGCATGCTTAAAGGGCCTCCTTCACCTCAATTATATATGAGAGGGTGAGAGGAGAACAATTCCCATGATGCATGTGGGATAAATTAATCTAAGTTTATAAAATTTCATATGCATATAAAACACTAGGAATTCCCTGGTGGTCACCCATCCCAATACTAATCTAGCCTAAGCGCACTTAACTACGGAGTTCTAATGGGACCTGGTGCATTAATGCTATGTTGTAGGCATGTACATAATATGACTAAGAAATTATTACATGATGTCTTTAATTAACAAATGAAGATGGTATTACATTCCATTCCCCATCAAAAGGGTGAATATCATGGTTTATCAAAACCATAGGCTCGAAATGTTGATCAATGGAAAATGTGGATGGCCACCGAGATCCACTTGGATCACATTCATTGGCCACTTTACACATTATTGGTTTTTTTATTGACGATTCTACATGTGGTCTTTGTTATTGATCCAGATTATTTTCGGCACGAAATGAGAGTGGAGATATAATAAATAAATGTACAGAGATATCTCAGATATCCAATATTATACTAGAAATGTATCAGAGATGCAACCATAAACATAGATATATAGTAATACACAATTTTCTATTAATGAGCAAAAATGTACAAAGACTGTAAAATACAGAGTGAAAGACTCACTATAATGGTGGCATCTTATCTCTGAGAAGATATGTGATGACTAATCGCATCCGTGAGAAGATGATCTTACAATGAGGCTCCAAAGGCCTTTTTATCATCAAGAAAATCCAAAACCCTAACCCCGAAAGATGAAAATCCAACGGTTATTTTGACCCCGTTTTGGGTAGTTTGGTGGATCAACTTCCCGGGGGCATAACTTTGACATACGATCTCCATTTGGGGCGCACGATAGCTCATTGGAAAGGTATCATCGAGGAGATTCATTTTGGGGGCTCAATAAGAGATTTTGATGCTCATTGAGAAAATCGATCCTGAAAAACCTTCATTTAGGCCCTCAAAATGGCCCTAGAAGTTAAAAATTGCTAAAAATAGTAAATTGCCAAAATTGCCAGAAAATTGGTTCAAGGGAGTTGGAAAAGGTGGGTGGTCACCAATATCCACCTAGATCAATCCTCCCTCGTTAGGAAGCAATGGTATCCATTGCATTGAGTGCACAGGGGAGAGGGAAAAGAGTTTGTTGAATCTGCATCTTGATGAGTTGCTTGCCTTGATGGAGAAGTTGCGTTGCTTAGCTTTTTGAAGGTTGTCACAAACCTATGGCTAGAAGGTTTGGACCTTTTTAACCAGTTTGGCTATATGAGATTTATGTGTGCAGAAGGAATCTTTGCACTTTGTTGCAGTCTTGTCGACTTGCTTTTGTTGGATAGAAGGTGCTTGGGCCAAGACTGTAGTGGTTGTAGTATCCTTCTGTTCACCTTTTGAACAGATTGTGAAGAAGCTAATTTTTGTAGTATGAAATACTACCTTGTGGCACTGTTTAGGTGGGATAATAGTCAGAATTACCTTTGGTATTCTGTAGAGATGACACCCCAAAGTAACAATGACACTACAGGGTCGAGACTCATAAACAACATGGCGCTTACAAATATATGGTTGACCCAAGAGAATATCACAGACATCTAGTGGGGAAACATCACATAATAACTCATCCTTAAAGGGCTAGATGTCGTATGACAATTGACACTGCCGGCCGACACGAAGATCTCACCCCTGGTGAAGCCACTCGATGTTGTATGGTTGCGGGTGTGGTGTTGTCGATAATCCCAATTGTTTAATGACCTCTACTGAGATGAGGTTCTACTGACTTCTGCTATCAATAATAAAATGCAGCGGGGTCCCTTTCACCCACATCTGTGAATTAAAAAGGGGCTCCCCCTCTTCAGGATTTGTTGGTTCTTCTAGTTGAATTATCGTGGTTGTGACAATAGAGGTGGGGTTTGTGTCAATGATTTGTCTTTTACCATTATTTTTAGAATCAGATTATGAATCAGGGTCCGGCTCCTTGTCTTTGATATCAAAAACCAATGACTTTTTTGAGCGAGATTCATCAGTGTTGTGCCAGGGTATTTTGTGGAAATCACACCATTTTATGGTGTCCTTCTTCATCTTCCCATGACCCTTCTTTTCCTATGGCTTAGACTGGTTTTCAGGAAATTGTTTGTTAGGGTAGTCTTTCTCATACTTTAGTTGTTGCGGATTTGCAGATCCGAACTCCCGTTTGTTCTAGTGCCTAAATTTCTTCTCGATTTTAATAGTATATCGATACATAGCATCGAGTGATGAGATATCTAGAAAATCCATTTCATTTTGGATGTATCTGTGTAGAGTCCCGCGGTATTTGAAAACCAAATGTCACTTGGAGTCTTTGATACCCATCTTGGTGTGTAAGATATTGAAGGTATTGGTGAACTACGACACTGCTTGGCCTCTCTCTTGTCGCAGTGTGGTCCATCTCATGTACTGGTCCTCATAGTTTCCAATAGGGTAATATTGTTCCTTGACCGCATCCACAAAAAAATCTCAAGTGGGATCAGCCCCATATATTCCAGATTCCTCTATGGAACTTTTCTCCCAGTAAGTTTCCCACCAATGTTTAACATGGGGGAGATCCTTAAGGAGTACGAAGGTGATATTTTCCCTGTCAGAAAAATGGTGAACAGAGAAATAACCTTCTAGCAGATTTAACCATTTATCTAGGGCATCCGCATCTATCTAACCTTCAAATATAGGAATATCAAAATTAATGTGTACCTTGAAAGGTGAGGTGCCTCCAAAGTGGCCTCTTGATGAATACGTGCATATTTTTATCGGTAGACGTTGAAGGATGTGGGAAAAATTCTCCATCATTTCATCCCTTTGTCGCATGAGAGCTTGCTCAAGCAACATATTAATAGAATCTCATGCTCCATCATTTTTATTTTCTTCTGCCATGGAGAGTTTATTGGGCGTGCGAGAGAGATTTTTCTCAAGAGATACAAGCTCAATACCCAACTTTCTATACTCGGACCTCGTCAGGGACATGCACTGAAAAATGATCAAGAGCAACCTGCTCTGATTCTATTGATCCAGATTATTTTTGGCACGAAAATGAGAGCAGAGATATAATAAAGAAATGTACAGAGATATATCGGATATCCAATATTATAATAGAAATGTATCAGAGATGCAACCATAAACACATATATACAATAATACACATTTTTCTATTAATGAGCGAAAATGTGCAAAGACTGTAAATACAAAGTGAAAGACTCGCTAGAATGGTGGCAACTTATCTCTGAGACAAGATGTGATAGATACTCGCATTCATGAGAATATGATCTTACAATGAGGCTCCAAAATAATTTTAATCATAAATAAAATCCAAAACCCTAACCCTGAAAGATGAAAATCCAACAGTTTTGTGGACCCGATTTTGGGTAGTTTGGTGTATCAACTTCCCGAGGGCGTAACTTTGGCATATGATCTTTGTTTGGGGTGCACAATAGCTCGTTGGAAAGGTATTGTCAAGGAGATTAATTTTAGGGTATAAATGAAAGCCTTCAACTATCATTTAGAAGATCTATCCTAAAAAAACTTCATTTAGGCCCTCAGAATGGCCCCAGGAGTTAAAAAATGCTAAAAATAGTAAATTGCCAAAATTGCCAGAAAATTGTTTTGAGTGAGTTGGAAAAGGTGGGTTCCCACCGATATCCACCTGGATTAGTTACCCCCCCAATATATGGGTAAATGAGGATATGATGTCTTCAGGCCCACAAGTTGAAGACATGGAGTGTTGAGAGCAAGATGATTGGTTGAGCCCACTTTGAGCAAAAATATCCCTTCCTATCCCCCACACATCACCATTCATCGACAACAGCATAGAAACACACACCACACCAACTTGGTCCAAAGAGGACAACAAGTATTGCTTCATGAGGTAACGAGTCTGGTTTCATGGTAAGCATCACTTTAATAATTGAATCATTTGTGAATGTTTCAAAGGGTCCTTTATTGATTATAAAAAACGTTTTCTTGGAAATTAAATAAAATTTTCATTATTTCACCTTGGTGGTCGACATGGTTTCCTTGTAAGTGGGTCACCCTCGAGGAAAGTGTTGCTACTAGGGGGTCTCCTTGAAGGATCATCATACCATTCCTACACATACTTACTACTTTCCATGCCTCTTCCCTTTCATTTTCTCATATTTTGGGTTTTTTGGCTCATTGAACCCAATAAGGGCTTGTACCTCATTTCATGGGAAGAAGGGGCTGAAGGACTAGAGGTGTTGTAGTTGGAAAAAACTAAAATTCATAAATTCTCCCTCTAGATGTGTTAAGCCCTAATATTGGCTCATTACCCCTTAATTGGGGAATATTAGATTAGTAATGTTATTTTATTTATGTCGGCTTTAGGCCATTAGTTGTAATTAGACCTCCTAGTCTCCTATATATACCAAGGAGACATTTTCATTTTGAATCATCTTGTACTTGAACATTTAAGTGGGGTAAAAGGAGGTTGCCCCCTTGAAGAGGCTTATTATCTGAAATTATCTCTTTTTCAAGGCGTTGAGTACTTTTTCTGAGGATTTTCTATGCTATATTGATATTTGGTTCTTAACATATGGTACCAGAGCTCAAGGTCTTTGGGTTTCGCTGCTACATCTGAGACACCTTGGAATTTTCCCTATAACTTTTTTTCTACAATGTTTCAGAAGGAACGACTTGAAGGATATTTAACGGATGGATCAAGGTACCTTGGGTTCAAAATTCATCTCTTGAGGCCTTATACTTTCGGAGCTACAGCCTGTACAAGATAGGGTTCTCGAATCGTCCTGAACTAAGTCATTGCGGAATTTTTACTATAAAAACATTTCTGTAACGTTTCAGACTCTGATCTCTAGAGGCTATTTACATAAATTAGTAAGGTATCTTTGGTAAACAGTTCAACTTCTGGGTCATCATAAATTTGTAGATACACTCTGTGTAAGATAGGGTATCTGACTAGTCCTATTGACTAGTATCAAGAAGGTGTTCCAGGTAAAACAATGATAAATTCTTCCTAGAGTATCCAAATTGTGTGGGACTAGTTGCATTGGATTGTGGACAGTCTGTAGTATTTCTGGTGCGAATTTCAGAGTTTTATATCAATTATTTTGTGCGGGGCACACTATACAAGTGAGATCTCCTGGAAAATCCAAAAATCGGCAAGTTGTGGGGAAGTTACCATAAATTCCACTTGGCACATCCAATTTTGATCAGACCTCTGGCATTGTAGAGAAGAAATATTAGAGAAATACATACAGGAAATTTTCATACCCAGAAGGGCTGAAACTTGGGAGATACAACAGAAGAAATATTGTCTAGCAGAACCACCTCAAAATCAAGGTTCAAAAGTGATACTTGGCCAACATGCCACCCAAAAATGGAACTTCTACAAAAAATAAGCCTCTAGAAAATCCTACTTGGACTCTTGATGAAGGTGAAGAAATGCGTAGGGACATAAATGAACTACAAAATAAGATGGATTCAATGGAAGCTAAGTTGGATACTAAGATGGATTCAATGGAAGCTAAGTTGGATACTAA
>ML806446.1:121134-131381 GCA_009831015.1 Picea engelmannii
AAAAAACACATGTTTTGTATGAACATGTTTATGATAAAATATGACAAAATACTCGACACCTATAAACCTATCATTCATCAAAGATGACAAAATATAAAGCACTTTTATTTATCCCCTAAAACTTGTACCTTCAAGGTGTCAGAAAATAGTTGTCAATATAGTAAAGTACATGGTAGACTAAAAATATCATTTAGAAACACATAATTTCATGTACCTTCATTAATTTTTGTTTTTGCAGTTTCTATGCATGAATCTTAATAGGACGTTGCTTTCGATTATTTTATATTTTATAGATTGGGTTTTGGGGATCAATTGAGAGTGATGTGAGGGGGAGAGGAGGGGCCATGTGAGATTCCACCTTCACGTGGTTGGCCTTGTTAAGTAGAGGATAAATTATTCTTGAAACCAAGAGAAGCTCTTTCATTTTTATACTATCATGATCGTATAAGATTTCATCAATATTGTTACTTATTTAAATCTTCTTAGAATTACCATAAACCCTATTTTTCATATGTTCTAGTAGATATGTTAATGATTCCAATTTTCATATCTGTATTTAAATGAAGGTCCATCTATCTTGAAAAGTATCAAATTGAGATTTCAAGTTGATAAACCAAATATGAAATGAATCCAAGCATCATTTGATATCGTCACAAGAGAGACGAATGTAAATAATCTTGTGACGAATTTTCTATATTATCGATGAAAAAATTTCGTCGATAATTTTATGCCATTAGTATGTAATTTTGTACAAAAATAATGGATCTTGGGGACTACACCATGGTCAAGGAATGAGGAACGAGGAACATAAATTGCACGAGGACTAGACACCGATAGTTGGGACCTGTGAATGGGGCCAACGTTGAAATTTTTTCAAACAGTTTTTGTATGCACTGAAATTTGTCATGGATAGACTATTGGCATGCCTTAACGATATGGGAGGGTTTCTGAACTCAAATTTGACTGACACACCCACTTTCTTCCATCATATGGTGGCTCAATCCCTCAGTACACATGATGCCAAACAATGAAATGTAACAATTTTACTATTGAATGATAGTGTTATGTCACCCATGGTTAAGGAAAGAACTTAAGGTTCTTAGGTCCTATTTGAATCTTCTTAGAATTGAGATCCATTACATAGTCCTTGAAAAAAGACAAAAGACTTATGTAGTGGAAGGAGTCGTATATAAATTTTCTCTTCTAGGATAGTAAGGAAGGATTCATATACAAATTTTCTCTTTGCAAGCCTCAGATAATCCACCGAGACATTTTTTTTGGATGAGGTACTTAAGGGTTTCAATAACCATCACATAAAAGGTTAGTGCAAAAGGGAATCCTTGACAACTAGAGTGGAAAGTAGTCTCGTGTGAGAAATTGATCATCAACCATCTCTTTGTTTTTTATTTTGAGGGCCTTAATATGCTTCACAAATTCCTTGGATGTTAGATCTTTGAAAAATATCATAGTAGGATTCTCACATTTCTTAACCCAATGGAACTCAACTTTTATTTGCCCCCCCCCCTTACTTTAAATGTCTTGAATCAACCTTTATTTTTTGTCATTGTTTGGTCAATTGTTATTCACTGAGGGGATAAGCTGAGGCATTCTTGAGATTTCCTTAAGCTCTTCCAATATTGCCTTGTATTTTATTCTTCTAAATGTCATCAACTATCTACCATAACATCTAA
The DNA here is from genome assembly GCA_009831015.1 of Picea engelmannii. Classification (NCBI taxonomy): domain Eukaryota; kingdom Viridiplantae; phylum Streptophyta; class Pinopsida; order Pinales; family Pinaceae; genus Picea; species Picea engelmannii. Next base: position 122,826 of record ML806446.1, read on the forward strand.
GAAAGGAAACGATTTTTCTAATGGAATATTCCCACCAAATTAGAATTCAACCTTTGTCCCCTCAAGGCCTTGGACTTAGCTTCCATATTTTGGGGTGGATAACTCCCCCCACTCCCCTATTGAACAATGGGTTAGCTTCCATATTTATAGGACCATACAAATAATTCTTTCTATTTTTAAATATGTTAATTGCTTGGCTATCAATTCTATCCTCCACTCAATTCCCATTATGATGTGTTGAGGTTCATTCTTCATTTCTACATTAATTTTTTGAGTGGGTATACATTTTGTGTATTTAAGAACAACTTAGTTAGTATGGTCATGGGATACCTTCATTGATTTTTTCATTTACCAGTGGTAACATTGGTCAAGTGTGATGGGTAATTTTCCTTCTCATCATTCACTTGAGTGGATTCTTCCCTTTGGGTTTAGTTATTAGTTTTGATTCTATATTATAGAAACATTTTTTTTTTTTCCAATAGAAAAATGACTCAAAATGATACAAGGTATAATTTCTTTTACATAGCGGTATCGATTCAAAACAAAACAAGTGAAATCTTGATAGAGATTTGAGAGTCCAAGGTTTGTCGCACAAATAATTTAAAGGAAAAATGAGAGCCTGATAGATATTTGATGCAGTAATGGCTCCTGACACATCTCCATCATCCCACACAAGAGTGTCATTACAATTACAAGAACATCATCGACAAACATTAAGTGGATGATCTTCAGAATTTTTTTTACCTTAATACCTGATAAACTGTGATCATCACTACCTCTAGATAACCTCAGGTTGAGGCCTTCCATAATCAATATGAACAGGTAAGGGGATAATGGCCACCCCTGACGAAGCCCCCTCCAGCTTTTAAAGTAACCCGATGCCTCCCCATTAATCAAAACTGCAAAACTGGCACTGTAAACACAACTCATAATCCATCCTATTAGCTTAACCCCAAAACCTACTGAGAGTAATATCAACCTTAAGTAATCCCAGTCAATGCTATCATAGGAGTTTTTGAGATCTAACTTTAGCACCCGAGATTTAATAAAAAAAAATTAATACTATGGAGACTCTCATGAGCCCTACCAATAGCGTCCTGGATTCTTCTACCCTTTGGAAACCCCAGTTGTTCTGGAGAAAGAAACTTTGACAGAATCATATTGATCCATTTCACAAGGACTTTTGAGATCACCTTATAAATAAGATTGCATAAAGAGATTGGGCGATATCCTAGTCAGTTCAGTATAGTTGGTGGTTTCTTTTTCTTTGAATAAATGATTAAAGTAGGTGACAACCTCATCTTTTATCGCCTCCTGATCAGTTATACTATCCCCATTTTCCTTTTGTAACTCCAAAATATGCTTCTGATTTCTGTTGTAGCTGGTCATTTTATGAAAATATTTTGTATTGGAATCTCCACTTTGTATCCAAGTAGCCCTGCTATGGATACGCTAGGTTTCTTCCTCTCTGCGTAGATAGTTGTTCTCGTTTGATTCCAATTGACGGAGATGCCTATCATCCTCTGAGGATAAGGGATTCTCAACTTATTTTAATAAAAGTTGCTTAATATCAAATTCCAAATTCTTCAAGAAAAGACTGTTCTGTGCCTTGACTTCAGCTTGCTAGATTTTTGTTTGTCGTTTGAGAACTTTAAGTTTCCAAATTAATCATAACTAATTGTTACCCTCCATCATAAAATGGGGATCCTTCCAAATTAAATGGACCAACTTTACAAATTTGGCATCCTACAGCCAAATCGAATTGAACTTGAAAGGAAACGCCTTATATAAAGGCATTTTGTCTAGCTGGATAAGAATGGGAGCATGGTCAGAGATAAATGAGTATTCCACCCATGATCTCAAAAGGCCAGCAGTAGATAATAAACCTTCAAAAATTAAGCATCTATCAAGTCTCCTGTCAATAGCATCATGACCGGATCTACCATTACGCCAAGTTGGGACTAACTTTGACGGCTTGATATCTACCAGCTTTAGTGAGGAGAGTAAGTCTCTGTAAAATTCCTCATTTGAACTAGAAACAAAAGAACCCCCCCAGTTTTCATCCGAGGATAAAATGAAATTGAAATCACCAACAACGATGAGAATTGGAGTTGAGAGAATACCACTTTTTGCTACTTTACTCCAGAAGTTCTTTCAGTCTAAGCATGGCCCATAAATATTTAGAAATGCCAGCTTCTTTTTTGAAGAAATACAACTACCTATTAATAAAATACCTTCGACCGTCAAGAAAGGGATTAGATCAGAAGAGTTAGGGTCCCACGTGACCAACAAACTGCCAGAAGACCCTAGAGAGTTAATCGCAGTCATAGCCTAGGAAGGACGGAGCAGAAGCAAAAGATCACGAGCTTTTTGTTCGTCTGAGAGAGTCTCTTATAAAAAACTATGTCCGGCTTGGTGCAGTCCAATAGTCTGTGAACTGAGGTAGCCTTGAGGGTGCCTCCAATCCAATGAATTTTCAAGGAGAGAAACAACATCATTTTCCCCTCACCAGGGCCTTCATTTCTCTAAGGGCCCCGGTATCCGGAGAAGAAGGAATAAGAACATCTACTTGAATACTAGAAGCCACCTGCTTCTTTTGAGAACTTCTAGTCTTGACTGGTGAGAATTCTGAAGCAATGCCACAAGACCAAGAAAAGGATTTATATCCCTTACCTATGGCCTGCGAGGAGGAAGAGACAATATCTCCATTGTTGACAACAACTTCTTTACCAATGAAAAAAGGTAGTGGTACAGGGTCACGGGTCTCACTAAGGTTAGGATCTATGGAGTCAAGGGCTGCAAAGAGAGATGAGTCATTCTCCTCAGTCTCCCTAAAACCTAGCAAGATCGGAAGGGACGGTTCAATGGCACAGAGAGGTTTTCAGAGGAAGGGAGAACAGAAGGTGACGAGAGAGGTATAATAGAAGGCTGTGGGGGGACTGTAGACTGAAGTGTAGTAGTAAGGGAACATAGAGATTTTTTAGTGGCAAGAGGCTGGAGAGAGTTTTAGGAACAAAAAACTTAGATTATCCATCTCCCAATGCTACAATGATCCACTATCAAATGATTTATTTCCTCTAAGAAATCCTCTAATTATACTACCCTTTCCCTTTGCATTCATATAGTTCATCTGGCCTGCTTCTAGAGGATTCACTAGAAATAGCCAACTCCTCATTCACTATTGCAACTTATTAAATCAATAGTTATTCAATATTCTCCTTTTTTTGAATGCAATTGTGTTGGCTCACTAATCATCAATGACTATTTCTCCTTCTTGGTGCTCACAATTTTGGTTTCTCTAATTATTTTTGTCTCCATCATAATGATTATTCTATAATCACCATCTAATATTATTAAATTGGGTAGAGTGAGATCTTCTATTTCCATATGAAATTGAAATCATTAATAGTCCAATTGATAATGTTGCAGTGATCCTTGGAATCTATTGAATGCATTCAATATGAAATTTTCATTGATCACCTTGTCGAAGCGATTGATGGATTTTGATAACCCTCTGAATATGTAGAATTAATTCTTCCCAAGTTTCTCATTGATCACCTTGTTGAAGCCCTAGTTATAACTTTTAGCATCTATCAACTCATTGTTCAATAATGTGTAGGTCAACCTGAATTCTAGAGTTTTCTTATTGTAAAATTAAAATATTGTAAACATATATAACATACATATGTTATATATGTAACATATACAACATATATATGTAACATATATATATATGTTACATATACAACATATATATGTAACATATATATATGTTACATATATATGTTATATATGTAACATATATATATGTTACATATATATGTTATATATGTAACATATATATATGTTACATATATATGTTATATATGTTACCTATATAACATATATATGTAGCATATATGTTATATATGTTACGAACAAAACTCGATCACGCCCTAACACCATTCACATTGCATACAGTGAAAACAAAACCCAGCCGGTGCCCTAACCCCATTCGAATTGCACAGTGAATAGAACCCAACCGGCCTAACCCCATTTGCATTGCACAGTCGAACAAAACCTGACCCCTAACCCCATTCGGCCCATTCGCATTCATCTCGATCCACAAAGGTAGACAGAGACCCCAACAAGAAGCCATAAAGACAAAGAGTGACAAAGAAGTGAACTAGACCAACAATGAATTCCAATTTGGTAAATTTTCCTCACTCTGTCCTTTACAAAATTTTCATTCTAAAAATTCTAGGGCACACATGCATCATCATTTGAATGATATATTCTATATATTCGATCTAGGGCACCATGTTTGAATTAGATATTCTGCAGATTTGAGTTAGGGCATATTCAAATTTGAACTTTTGTTCTTAGGGTTTTCCTGGTCACAATGTTATCAAAGGGATAACATGAAATCTATGCCAACCATCTAAAACACTTCAAGAATCCATCTAAAATACCATAACTGCAAATTGGGTAGTCAAACAGTGTGAAATATCCTACAGTCCAAGTGTTTGTCAAAATTCCACACTCAGGAATTCATATAAAATTGCTACAACAATGAGTAAATTCATAACAACCTCTATAAACATTTCAGTGGCAAATTGTTTGACGAAATGCCAACACAGTAAAACCAAGAAAAAGACCAAAAATAATTGAGTGGGAATTTTACAGTTTTAAATGCACACAAAGCTCTTCATTAGGTTGGTAAATTTCTTGTAGCATCATAACATTAGGTTGATAAATTGAGAACATTCATTTGAGGGATAACTGTTTGTGGGCACCCCCAACCCCTCTGGAATTTAGTGAAATAATGATAATTTTGTAACCAATTTTTAGGTCTTCCCTGCTCTAAAGACCTCATTGATGGTGAGTTGTTTACCCTCTCTTACTTCTTTCCTTGCTTGACACTTAGCCAATGATATATCTGATTTCCTTTCAATAGTAGAAGGCATTTTCTTGTCCATGGCTAGTCCCCCCACCAACCCCCTTGGCTCCATATCGAATTATTTTAATGATCTTAACAAACATAAGCACTTTAGGGAAACAAAATTAGATTTCTTCTTAGGGTCATTTGTGGGTAGAAGGGTTTGTGACTTATTCTCTTTGACCAAAACATTATTCATTTGGACATGGACCAACTTAGTATCATTAGAATCAAATCTCGTATATACAGAGGGTACACTACATTCCCCCAGAACAATCTTATTCTAAATGATCTCCCTCAGCTCCTATAATAACTCTTTTGAGACAGACCTTCCCTCGACCCTTTTTGATCCAATTAGGCACTCAAACATTGAATGAGGACCATCACTTGTTAACTCCATATGTTTAGTAGTAGCCTCATAACCAATTGGAATCGAGAAGACACTAGTAACATTATGAAGGTGCAAGAACATGTATGAGATATACATACCTCTTTTATTTGGAGATGTTGTTGGAGTTAATGTGTCAGGTTGTGTATAATCCTTTCTAGATGTTGGCTGATGAGGATCATTCTTCAGACACCCAACTTCATGACAAAACACACAACAAAAAAAGAGTCTCCAACACTCTAATTCTTGTTGGAATTTCCAATTTCTTCATTTTGTATCCATATCCAATTTTTATAATAGACCTTCCATAAGGTTTAATTCGACCAAAATACGCCCAACCATGCGATCTTACTTCTCCATACATCTATCCTCCAAAGCAACAAATCAACCAATGGTATTTCCTATGCCCTCCAATATCTTTCTATTCCAAATCTCAATGGGTAAGCCAGGCAACAATACCCATATCTTTTGAATGAATATAGGTTCCTTTGTGGTTCAAAGCCCAACATCCACCTCTTGAGACATAAACCTGATGGGCCCCATAACTATTCATTTTCCAACAAAAGGGTTGCATATTCTTTAGATTGCATGAGAAAACATACCCAGTCACATACAATAAGATGAAAGGATGACAAGTACCCCAACATAGGCTTCTAATGCTCACCCAACCATAGTTTCAAAGAGACACCTTTAACAATATTGGCTATAAAATCTCCCAACCACTGCCATGGTCATCAAACCTTTTGAGTGCTCAACATAAAATGTTCTAATTCTTCTTTGATGTGGAACTTATACTCTTTTTTTCATTGGGTTAGGGTGAACCTGTACAAACTTAAAACAATGTTTAATTGTGACTTTAGGTTAGGACCAACCTAAAAATAACTTAAAGTTGTTTCTATTAATTAAATTTTCTTTCATTTGGATCCCCTCCTACTAGGGATGACCTCATATGACCTGATGAGAATCATTCTTCAGACACCCAACTTCATGACAAAACACACAACAAAAAAAGAGTCTCCAACACTCTAATTTTTGTTGGAATTTCCAATTTCTTCATTTTGTATCCATATAATTTTTTTATAATAGACCTTCTATAAGGTTTAATTCGACCAAAATATGCCCAACCATGTGATTTTCCTTGTCCATACATCAATCCTCCAAAGCAAAAAATCAACCAATGGTATTTCCTATGCCCTCCAATATCTTTCTATTCCAAATCTCAATGGGTAAACTAGGCAACAATACCCATATCTTTTGAATGAATGTAGGTTCCCTTTGTGGGTCAAAGCCCAACATCCACCTCTTAAGACATAAACCTAATGGGCCCCATAACTATTCATTTCCCAACAAAAGGGTTGCATATTCTTTATATTGCACGAGAAAACATACCCAACCACATACAAGAAGATGAAAGGATGACAAGTACCCCAACATAGGCTTCTAATGCTCACCCAACCACATTTTCAAAGAGACACCTTTAACAATATTGCCTATAAAATCTCCCAACCACTGCCATGGTCATCAAACCTTTTGAGTGCTCAACATAAAATGTTCTAATTCTTCTTTGATGTGGCACTTATACTCTTTTTTTCATCGGGTTAGGGCGAACCTGTACAAACTTAAAACAATGTTTAATTGTGACTTTAGGTTAGGACCAACCTAAAAATAAATTAAATTTGTTTCTATTAATTAAATTTTATTTCATTTGGATCCCCTCCTACTAGGGATGACCTCATATGACCTGATGAGAATCATTCTTTAGAAACCCAACTTCATGACAAAACACACAACAAAAAAAGAGTCTCGAACACTCTAATTTTTGTTGTAATTTCCAATTTCTCCATTCTATATCCTTATCCAATTTTTATAATATACCTTTGATATGGTCTAATTTGACCAAAATACACCCAACCATGCGATCTTCCTTCTCCATACATTGATCCTCCAAAGAAACAAATCAACCAATGGTATTTTCTATGCCCTCCAATATCTTGCTATTCCAAAGCTCAATGGGTAAACCAGGAAACAATTCCCACTTCTTGAATGAATGTAGGTTCCCTTTGTGGGTCAAAGCCCAACATCCACCTCTTAAGACATAATCCTGATGGGCCCCATAACTAGTAATTTTCCAACAAAAGGGTCTCATATGCTTTAGATTGCATGAGAAAACATACCCAACCACATACAAGAAGATGAAAGGATGACAAGTACCACAACATAGGCTTCTAATGCTCACCCAACCACAGTTTCAAAGAGACACCTTTAACAATCTTGCCTATAAAATCTCCCAAGCACTGCCATGGTCATCAAACCTTTTGAGTGCTCAACATAAAATGTTCTAATTCTTCTTTGATGTGGCACTTATACTCTTTTTTTCATTGGGTTAGGGTGAACCTGTACAAACTTAAAACAATGTTTAATTGTGAATTTAGGTTAGGACCAATCTAAAAATAACTTAAAGTTGTTTCTATTAATCAATTTTTCTTTCATTTGGATCCCCTCCTACTAGGGATGACCTCATATGACCTGACGAGAATCATTCTTCAGACACCCAACTTCATGACAAAACACACAACAAAAAAAGAGTCTCCAACACTCTAATTTTTGTTGGAATTTCCAATTTCTCCATTCTGTATCCATATCCAATTTTTATAATAAACCTTCTATAAGGTCCAATTAGACCAAAATATGCTCAACCATGTGATCTTCCTTATCCATACATCGATCCTTCAAAGAAACAAATCAACCAATGGTATTTCCTATGCCCTCCAATATATTGCTATTCCAAATCTCAATGGGTAAACTAGGAAACAATTCCCACTTCTTGAATGAATGTAGGTTCCCTTTGTGGGTCAAAGCCCAACATCCACCTCTTGAGACATAAACCTGATGGGCCCCATAACTAGTCATTTTCCAACAAAAGGGTTGCATATTCTTTATATTGCACGAGGAAACATACCCAACCACATACAAGAACATGAAAGGATGACAAGTACCCCAACATAGGCTTCTAATGCTCACCCAACCACAGTTTCAAAGAGACACCTTTAACAATCTTGCCTATAAAATCTCCCAACCACTACCACGGTCATCAAACCTTTTGAGTGCTAAACATAAAATGTTCTAATTCTTCTTTGATGTGGCACTTATACTCTTTTTCTCATTGGGTTAGGGTGAACATGTACAAACTTAAAACAATGTTTAATTGTGAATTTAGGTTAGGACCAACCTAAAAATAACTTAAAGTTGT
>ML806446.1:159755-174097 GCA_009831015.1 Picea engelmannii
ACAAATGCATCTCCAACAACATCATTCCACCATAGAGTAAAGCTAGCATCATTCCACCATGGGGTGCAGCTATTGTTTGCTAGCTTTTCCTATTGCGCAATCACAAGTGCATCTCAGAAAACATCATTCCATGATGGGGGAAAACTAGTGCATCCTAGCTTTCCCTCTTGCACAAGCACAAGTGCATCTCGAAAAACATCATTTTAGCATGGAGGAAAGATTACACATGCTAGTCTTCCCTCTTGCACAAGCATAAGCTCATCTTGAACAACATCATTCCACTGTGAAGGAAATCTAGCATGTGGTAGCTTTCCCTCTTTGAACAAGAACAAGTGCAGATTGAAACAACATCATTTCACCATGGGGGAAAGCTAGATTATGTTGGATTTCCCTCTTGCTAAAGCACAAGAACATCTCGAACAACATCATTCCACCATGGGGGAAAGCTAGTGCATGCTAGCTTTCCGTCTTGCACAAGCACTAGCACATCTCGAAAATCATCCCACCATGGGGGTAAGCTAGCGCATGCTAATTTTCCCTCTTGCATACAAGCTCATCTCAAACAACATCATTCAATGTGGGGGAAATCTAGCATGTGCTAGCTTTCCCCCTAGCACAATCACATCTCGAATAACATCATTCCAACATGGGGGACAGCTAGCGCATGCTAGCTTTCAATCTTACAGAAGCACAAGTGCATCTCGAACAACATCATTCCACCATGGGGGGAAGCTAGCGCGTGATAGATTTCCCTCTTGCACAAGCGCAAGTGCATCTTGAACAACATCATTTTATCATAGAGGAAATCTTGCACATGCTAGTCTTCCCTCTTGCACAAGAATAAGCTCATCTTGAACAACATCATTCCACCATCAAGGAATTCTAGCGTGTGCTAGCTTTTCCTCATGAACAAGCACAAGTGCATCTTGAAACAACATCATTCCACCGTGGGAGAAAGCTAGTTTATGTTGGATTTCCCTCTTGCAAAAGCATAAGCACATCTCGAACAACATGATTCCACCATGGGGGAAAGCTATCGCATGCTATCTTTCCCTCTTGCACAAGCACTAGCATATTCTGAAAATCATTCGACCATGAGGGTAAGCTAGCGCATGCTAGTTTTCACTCTTTCACAAGCACAAGCTCATCTCAAACAACATCATTCAATGTGGGGGAAATCTAGCATGTGCTAGCTTTCCCCCTAGCACAATCACATATTGAATAACATCATCCCAACATGGGGGAAAGCTAGTGCATGCTAGCTTTCAATCTTACAGAAGCACAAGTGCAGCTTGAACAACATCATTCCACCATGGGGGGAAGCTAGCGCGTGATAGCTTTCTCTCTTGCACAAGCGCAAGCACATCTCGAACAACATCATTTTATCATGGAGGAAAGCTTGCACATGCTAGTCTTCCCTCTTGCACAAGCATAAGCTCATCTTGAACAACATCATTCCACCATCAAGGAAATCTAGTATGTGCTATCTTTCCCTCATGAACAAGCACAAGCGCATCTCGAACAACATCATTCCACCGTGGGAGAAAGCTAGTTTATGTTGGATTTCCCTCTTGTAGAAGAACAAGCACATCTCGAACAACATGATTCCACCATGGGGGAAAGCTAGCACATGTTGGGTTTCCCTCTTGCACAAGCACTAGCGCATCTCGAAAATCATCCGACCATGGGGGTAAGCTAGCATGTGCTAGTTTTCCCTCTTCAACAAGCACAAGCTCATATCAAACAACATCATTCAATGTGGGCAAAAGCTAGCATGTGATATTTTTCCCCTAGCACAATCACATCTTGAATAACATCATTCCAACATGGGGAAAGCTAGCGCGTGCTAGCTTTCTATTATCTCCTAAACTAGCACAGTCAAAATTTTTTCAAGCTTGTTAGATAGTCTATTTTCTGTAAATAAACTTGGAACAAACATCGGATTTGGTTTTGTCAAGAAAAAGAGAGAATCTCAGGTTTCGGTGGTTTGGGTGGGCCTAAAAAACACTCATTAACCACCGAAAGATTTCGCTTTCAGTAGTTAAAAGGGAAAAATAAAAGCCCAGTTAACCACCGAAAAGGTTTCTATGTGGAAAAAGAAAAGACCCTGCTTTCGCACGTTTCGACTATCAGTTGGTGCAATCATCAAATGGTAACCACCGGAAATTGATGGAATTGGTGAGGTAAGATGCTATCATTACACCTTATCGGGGTTTTGATGCTCTGTAGTCCTTTCGAACCACCACTTGTCATTTCACATGAAGGCTCGGCATAACATAGAATTTTATGAGTTGATTTTCGTCTCAATGCTTGATGATTCACACGACCTTCATAATTTCAAGTCCCGGGAGATATATTCATGATGATTCCCATTTAATTATGATTTGAAATCCATTGATTTAGAAATCAAGTCCAAAGTTGTGTGCATTATATGGAATCTCATGATTTCATTAACAAACCCAAAATCTGCAGTGAATTGTCGTTATTTCCATATGAAGGTTGAGTTCTTTTGCTGGTCACTACTCCATCTGTCATTCAATTCGAAGAAGGCCCAAGTCATTAGGTAGTTTAGATTCTCTCAAGTTTCAGTTCAATTATATCTGTTACATGAAGTTGAAGTCTCAGCTATAATCCAGCCTCAATTTTTGATTAGAATCTGTTGAAGATTTGGTTTATGCGAATCAAACTCTGAGTCACCCTGCTCTGTGCCTTATATCTCGACATACACTCTCTGTTACTCCTAAACTTTAGGTGTTTGTCTCCCTAGCTCACAGATGTTTTGCTAAATTGTAGGGACAGGTCAACTAAATCAATCAAATGCTAAAAGTTGGGCCTACTCTCAGGTCCGAGTTAGATGGAACGTGGTATCTAGAGGCACACCCAGAGGTCGCCAAATTTTTCAAACTGGTTGGTGTGTTCTCATACTATGAGAAACTTGAAGACTTTCACCAACAACTCTCGGAAGCATTTTCACTATCATATGATGGGAGGACAACTGTTATAGTCAAGGAGGAATTCATGGTAGATGAAGCAACCATCACTGAGATTACTGGCCTCCCTAGAACAGGGGAATGTTGGTTCAAGACCACTGTACCTACAAACATTGAGTTCAAATCATATTAGTAGCCTCAACATAAGGATCTCATCTAGAAGAAAGACATACCAATGTCATTTCTTGAGCCTAAATGACAAGCTCTGTTGAAGGCAATTTTTGCATACATCACCTGTGAAGGAAGGTACAACAGGGTTATATTTTACCACTTTAAACTATTGAACCATTTCACAGGTAGATCACCTATCAATCTACCCTTTTACCTGCATAAAGCTCTCACAAAAATGGCAAGGCAGGTCAAGGTGAAACCTACCAAAGTGGATAGCAGGTTGTCACACCAAGGGTTGATTACACTCATTGTTAAAGAATCCTTGAAGAAGAAACAAGTGGACTGGAATCATTTCCTATTTTGGAATAAGTTCCAAACTAATCTTCAACAGGATGATAAGGGAAAAAAGTTTGTTGCTAAGAAGTCCATCACCCCTAAGAGCAGTCGAAGAGAAAGGAGGGCTATCTCACCTCCAAGGGAGCCAACAGAGTCATCCTCTGCCAAATGAAAGAGAGCCAAAAGGAAACTAAACTTTGGAAAAGAAGGTGAGAAAACAGAGGGTCTTGCTGAGGGAGATAATCCCTTGAACCTACCATACAGTGACTCTGAACCTGAACAAGAACAGACAGAAACAGAAGGTGGAGAACAAACTGGTCAAGTTGTTGATGACTACCCTAATCTGCCTACTCCTACCCCTTTAGAAGAATAGAGTACACCTGTGGCTGAGCCATCTTCCAACAAGCCAGCAACAGCCATATCACAGAAGAAAAACCAACTTCTTAAGAAGGTTTATGAGTTAGAAGTCTCTGCGAAACAAATCAAGAAGAAAAATGCAGAGTTAGTTGATAAGAATGTGGAATTGTATGATATCATTCAGGATGTCATGGATAAATATGATAAGACTCTGGACAAAAATAAATTGTTAATGAAGGAGAACACTAAGCTAAACAAACAACTTAGACTTCTAAGACGTAAGGTGAAAGAGACTCAGACTCCAACTCTTGAGCACTCAAAGTTAGAAACCCTAGCAGAATTGGCTACTTCCTTAGAGAAGGAAATAGAGCCTCCTACACAATAGATTGAATTTTTCAGCCCTGTACAAGGAGGAGCAACATCACCAAAGAGACCTTGAACACTCATCGAAGCAGCAAGGTATTTCAATTTTGCAATTTTGAAATTTTGGTGAAAGCTAAGATTTCAGTGGTTTAGGCGAATAGGACGATTGTTCATTAACCACCGAAAGTAGAGCTTTTCAGTGGTTAATACACCCATAATTCCTCTGTGTTAACCACCAAAACCTGTCATTACACAGAAAAAGTGAAATTTTGCCCAGATCGAAGTTTTATTAATCCAAATCGCTTGAAAACTCTTTTAAAGAATAGATATTGAATTACAAAGTCAGATCTAAGATCCACTTTTGGTGTAAAAGAGTTATAAGAGGTATTCAAGTTGGTTTTGGTACCTATTCTGGTGGCAACGAATTAGGGTTTTTTCCAAACTCAACAAATTCAAATCTTATCTCTTTCAAGAGTCATTAAACAACCATGGAAGGATAATATGCACTGCACAAGGATTCTACATCATCTGAAGACCATCAAATGTGGAATTGACCTCATCTTGAGGATCATTCCTTATCTTTTGTAAATCTAGTTTTGACTTTCTATATTTAGTATATCTGATCCATTCTTTCAGGATCTAGATACTGTATTGTAAAAGCTATAAAGCTGAAGACATAAGTTGAACTAAGGGTTCAATCCTGGATACATTTTTCTCTTGTACTAAGACTCTTATCCTGATAATAGAATCACAGTCTTCTTTTGCTGTCAATGTCAGATTTATTCATGTACTTCATTATTCTATACTTTATTTCAGTTTAGCTCAGGTTCTAAGAATTGTTATCTTCTTATTAAGCTCATGAACTTGAATTAAAAGAATTCTTACTATCTTGTATGACCCTACACGTTCTTGTACTTGGTTATCTAGACTAGTGTTATTCATACCCTATTTCAATTACTCTGTCTGATCATAGATTTCTAAAACCACTGTCTTATTCGAATGCATGATAAGTTGTTCTTCTCATTAGATATTGAGTTATCCCATTGTTCCAAGAATACCAAATTTACCATATTCTTGAGTTACCAAGCATCTTTGGCCTACAACCCCAAAGAGTTTCTTTGAGTGATAACACTTTCCATCTTGCATAAGCACAAGTGCATCTCGAACAACATCATTCCACCATGGAGATAAGCTAGCGCGTGCTATCTTTCCCTCTTGCACAAGAACAAGCACATATCGAACAACCTCATTTTAGAATGGAGGAAATCTTGCACATGATAGTCTTCCCTCTTGCATAAGCATAAGCTCATATTGAACAACATCATTCAATGTATGGGAAAGCTAGCATGTGCTAGCTTTCCCCCTAGCACAATCACATCTCGAATAACATAATTCCAACATGGGGGAAAGCTAGTGTGTGCTAGCTTTCAATCTTGCAGAAGCACAAGTGCATCTCGAAAATGCTAGCTTTTCCTCTTGCACAAGCACTAGCGCATCTCGAAAATCATCCCACCATGGGGGTAAGCTACCGCGTGCTAGTTTCCCCTTTTGTAGAAGCACAAGCTCATCTCAAACAACATCATTAAATGTGGGGAAAAGCTAGCATGTGATAGATTTCCCCCTAGCGCAATCACATCTCGAATAACATCATTCCAACATGGGGTAAAGCTAGCACGCACTATCTTTCCATCTTGCAGAAGCACAAGTGCATCTCGAACAACATCATTCCACCATGGGGGAAAGCTAGCGTGTGCTAGATTTCCCTCTTGCACAAGCACAAGAGCATCTCGAACAACATCAATTTATCATGGAGGAAAGCTTGCACATGCTAGTCTCGCCTCTTGCACAAGCATAAGATCATCTTGAACAACATCATTCCACCATCAAGGAAATCTAGCATGTGCTAGTTTTCCCTCTTCAACAAGCACAAGTGCATCTTGAAACAACATCATTCCACCATGGGGGAAATCTAGTTTATGTTGGATTTCCCTCTTGCAAAATCACAAGCACATATCGAGCAACATGATTCCACCATGGGGGAAAGGTAGTGCATACTATCTTTCCCTCTTTCACAAGCACTAGGGCATCTCGAAAATCATCCCACCATGGGGGTAAGCTTGCACGTGCTAGTTTTCCCTCTTGCACAAGAACAAGCTCATCTCAAACAACATCATTCAATGTGAGGGAAAGCTAGCATGTGATAGATTTCCCCCTAGCGCAATCACATCTCGAATAACAACATTCCACCATGGGGGAAAGCTAGCGCGTGCTACCTTTCCCTCTTGCACAAGCAGAAGGGCATCTCGAACAACATCATTCCACCATGGGGGAAAGCTAGCACGTGCTAGATTTCCCTCTTGCACAAGCAGAAGCGCATCTCGAACAACATAATTTTAGCATGGAGGAAAGCTTGCACATGTTAGTCTTCCCTCTTGCACAAGCATAAGCTCATCTTGAACAACATCATTCCATCGTCAAGGAAAGCTAGCACGTCAAGGATATCTAGTGTGTGCTAGCTTTCCCTCTTGAACAAGCACAAGTGCATTTTGAAACAACATCATTCCACCATGGGGAAAAGCTAGTTTATGTTGGATTTTCCTCTTACAAAATCACAAGCACATCTCGAACAACATGATTCCACCGTGGGGGAAAGCTAGCACGTGCTATATTTCCCTCTTGCACAAGCACTAGCGCATCTCGAAAATCATCCCACCATGGGGGTAAGCTTGCTCGTGATAGTTTTCCCTCTTGCACAAGAACAAAATCATCTCAAACAACATCATTCAATGTGATAGCTTTCCCCCTAGCACAATTACATCTTGAATAACATCATTCCAACATGGGGGACAGCTAGTGTGTGTTAGCTTTCCATCTTGCAGAGGCACAAGTGCATCTCGAACAACATCATTTCACCATGGGAGAAAGCTAGCGCGTGCTAGCTTTCCCTCTTGCACAAGCACAAGCGCATGTCGAAAAATTATTTTAGCATGGAGGAAAGCTTGCACATGCTAGTCTTCCCTCTTGCACAAGCATAAGCTCATCTTGAGCAACATCATTCCACCATCAAGGAAATCTAGTGTGTACTATCTTTCCCTCTTGAACAAGCACAAGTGCATCTTGAAACAACATCATTCCACCATGGGGGAAAGCTAGTTTAGCTTTGGATTTCCCTCTTGCAAAAGCACAAGCACATCTCGAACAACATCATTCCACCACGGGGGAAAGCTAGTGCATGCTAGCTTTCCCTCTTGCACAAGCACTAGCGTATCTGAAGAATCATCTGACCATGAGGGTAAGCTATGACCATGAGGGTAAGCTAGTGCATGCTAGTTTTCACTCTTGCACAAGCACAAGCTCATCTCAAACAACATCATTCAATGTGGGGGAAATATAGCATGTGCTAGCTTTCCCTCTAGCACAATCACATCTTGAATAACATCATTCCAACATGGGGGAAAGCTAGCGCGTGCTAGTTTTCAATATTACAGAAGCACAAGTGCATCTCGAACAACATCATTCCACCATGGGGGAAAGCTAGAGTGTGATAGCTTTCCCTCTTGCACAAGCGCAAGCGCATCTTGAACAACATCAATTTATCATGGAGGAAAGCTTGCACATGCTAGTCTTCCCTCTTGCACAAGGATAAGCTCATCTTGAACAACATGATTCCACCATCAAGGAAATCTAGTGTGTGATAGCTTTCCCTCATGAACAAGCACAAGTGCATCTTGAAACAACATCATTCCACCATGGGAGAAAGATAGTTTATGTTGGATCTCCTTGTTGCAGAAGCACAAGCACATCTCAAACAACATGATTCCACTGTGGGGGAAAGCTAGTGCATGCTGGCTTTCCCTCTTCCACAAGCAGTGCATATCGAAAATCATCCCACCATGGGGGTAAGCTAGTGCGTTCTAGTTTTCCCTCTTCAACAAGCACAAGCTCATCTCAAACAACATCATTCAATGTGGGGGAAAGCTAACATGTGCTAGATTTCCCCCAACACAATCACATCTCGAATAACATCATTCCAACATGGGGAAAGCTAGCGCGTGCTAGCTTTCCATCTTGCATAAGCACAAGTGCATCTTGAACAACATCATTCCACAATGGGGATAAGCTAGTGCATGCTATCTTTCCCTCTTGCACAAGCACAAGCACATCTCGAACAACATCATTTTAGCATGGAGGAAAGCTTGCACATGCTAGTCTTCCCTCTTGCACAAGCATAAGCTCATCTTGAACAAAATCATTCCACCGTTAAGGAAATCTAGCCTGTGCTAGCTTTCCCTCTTGAACAGGCACAAGTGCATCTTGAAACAACATCATTCCACTGTGGAGGAAAGCTAGTTTATGTTGGATTTCCCTCTTGCAAAAGCACAAACACATCTCAGACAACATCATTCCACCATGGGGGAAAGCTGGTGGATGCTATATTTCCCTCTCGCACAAGCACTAACACATCTCGAAAATCATCCGACCATGTGGGTAAGCTAGCACGTGCTAGTTTTCCGTCTTGCACAAGCACAAGCTCATCTCAAACAACATGATTCAATGTGCGGGAAAGCTAGCATGTGCTAGCTTTCCCCCTAGCACAATAACATCTCGAATAACATCATTCCAACATGGGGGAAAGCTAGTGCATGCTATCTTTCAATCTTGTAGAAGCACAACTGCATCTCGAAAATGCTAGCTTTTCCTCTTGCACAAGCACTAGCGCATCTCGAAAATCATCCCACCATGGGGGTAAGTTAGCCTGTGCTAGTTTTCCCTTTTGCTGAATTGCAAGCTCATCTCAAACAACATCATTCAATGTGGGGGAAAGCTAGCATGTGCTAGATTCCCCCCTAGCGCAATCACATCTCGAATAACATCATTCCAACATGGGGGAAAGCTAGCGCATGCTAGCTTTCCATCTTGCAGAAGCACAAGTGCATCTCGAACAACATCATTCCACCATGGGGGAAAGCTAGCACATGCTAGATTTCCCTCTTGCATAAGCACAAGTGCATCTCGAAGAACATCAATTTAGCATGGAGGAAAGCTTGCACATGCTAGTTTTTCCTCTTGCACAAGCATAAGCTCATCTTGAACATCATTCCACCATCAAGGAAATCTAGCGTTTGCTAGCTTTCCCTCTTCAACAAGCACAAGTGCATATTGAAACAACATCATTCCACCATGGGGGAAAGCTAGTTTATGTTGTATTTCCCTCTTGCAAAATTACAAGAACATCTCGAACAACATGATTCCACCGTGGGGGAAAGGTAGAGCATGCTAGTTTTCCCTCTTGCATAAGCAATAGCGCATCACGAAAATCATCCCACCATGGGGGTAAGCTTGCACGTGCTAGTTTTCCCTCTTTCACAAGAACAAGTTCATCTCAAACAACATCATTCAATGTGGGGGAAAGCTATCATGTGCTAGCTTTCCCCCTAGCACAATCACATCTCGAATAACAACATTCCACCATGGGGGAAAGCTAGCGCATGCTACCTTTCCCTCTTGCACAAGTAGAAGCACATCTCGAACAACATCATTCCAACATGGGGGAAAGCTAGCGCGTGCTAGCTTTCCCTCTTTCAAAAGTAGAAGCACATCTTGAACAACATCATTTTAGCATGGAGGGAAGCTTGCACATGTTAGTCTTCCCTCTTGCAAAAGCATAAGCTCATCTTGAACAACATCATTCCATCGTCAAGGAAATCTAGCGTGTGCTAGCATTCCCTCTTGAACAAGCATAAGTGCATCTTGAAACAACATCATTCCACCATGGGGGAAAGCTAGTTTATGTTGGATTTCCCTCTTGCAAAATCACAAGCACATCTCGAACAACATGATTCCACCGTGGGGGAAAGCTAGCACGTGCTAGCTTTCCCTCTTGCACAAGCACTAGCGCATCTCGAAAATCATCCCACCATGGGTGTAAGCTTACTTGTGCTAGTTTTCCCTCTTACACAAGAACAAGATCATCTCAAACAACATCATTCAATGTGCTAGCTTTCCCCCTAGCATAATTACATCTCGAATAACATCATTCCAACATGGGGGACAACTAGCGTGTGCTAGCTTTCCATCTTGCAGAAGCACAAGTGCATCTCGAACAACATCATTCCACCATGGGGGAAAGCTAGCACGTGCTCGCTTTCCCTCTTGCACAAGCACAAGCGCATGTCGAACAATTATTTTAGCATGGAGGAAAGCATGCACATGCAAGTCTTCCCTTTTGCACAAGCATAAGCTCATCTTGAACAACATCATTCCACCGTCAAGGAAATCTAGTGTGTGCTAGCTTTCCCTCTTGAACAAGCACAAGTGCATCTTGAAACAACATCATTCCACCGTGGGGGAAAGCTAGTTTAGCTTTGGATTTCCCTCTTGCAAAAGCACAAGCACATCTCGAACAACACCATTCCACTGTGGGGGAAAGCTAGCGCATGCTAGCTTTCCCTCTTGCACAAGCACTAGCGTATCTCAAAAATCATCTGACCATGAGGGTAAGCTAGCGCATGCTAGTTTTCACTCTTGCACAAGCACAAGCTCATCTCAAACAACATCATTCAATGTGGGGGAAATCTAGCATGTGCTAGCTTTCCCCCTAGCACAATCACATCTCGAATAACATCATTCCAACATGGGGGAAAGCTAGCGTGTGCTAGCTTTCAATATTGCAAAAGAACAAGTGCATCTCGAACAACATCATTCCACCATGGGGGAAAGCTAGCGCATGATAGCTTTCCCTCTTGCACAAGCACAAGTGCATCTCGAACAACATCATTTTATCATGGAGGAAAGCTTGCACATGCTAGTCTTCCCTCTTACACAAGCATAAGCTCATCTTGAACAACATCATTCGACCATCAAGGAAATCTAGCGTGTGTTAGCTTTCCCTCATGAACAAGCACAAGTGCATCTTGAAACAACATCATTCCACCATGGGAGAAAGCTAGTTTATGTTGGATTTCCCTCTTGCAGAAGCACAAGAACATATTGAACACCATCATTCCACCGTGGGGGAAAGCTGGTGCATGTTGGCTTTCCCTCTTGCACAAGCACTAGCGCATCTAGAAAATCATCCCACCATGGGGGTAAGCTAGTGCATGCTATTTTTTAGTCTTCAACAAGCAGAATATCATCTCAAACAACATCATTCAATGTGGGGGAAAGCTAGCATGTGCTAGCTTTCCCCCAACACAATCACATCTCGAATAACATCATTCCAACATGGGGAAAGCTAGTGCATGCTATCTTTCCATCTTGCATAAGCACAAGTGCATCTCGAACAACATCATTCCACCATGGGGATAAGCTAGCGCATGCTATCTTTCCCTCTTGCACAAGCACAAGTGCATCTCGAACAACATCATTTTAGCATGGATGAAAGCTTGCACATGATAGTATTCCCTCTTGCACAAGCATAAGCTCATCTTAAACAACATCATTCCACCGTCAAGGAAATCTAGCGTGTACTAGCTTTCCCTCTTGAACAGGCACAAGTGTGTCTTGAAACAACATCATTCCACCGTGGGGGAAAGCAAGTTTATGTTGGATTTCCCTCTTGCAAAAGCATAAACACATCTCGGACAACATCATTCCACTGTGGGGGAAAGCTGTTGGATGCTAGCTTTCCCTCTTGCACAAGTACTAGCGCATCTCGAAAATCATCTGACCATGTGGGTAAGCTAGTGCATGCTAGTTTTCCCTCTTGCACAAGTACAAGCTCATCTCAAACAACATCATTCAATGTGTGGGAAAGCTAGCATGTGCTAGCTTTCCCCCTAGCACAATCACATCTCGAATAACATCATTCCAACATGGGGGAAAGATAGCGCGTGCTATCTTTCAATCTTTCATAAGCACAGGTGCATCTCGAAAATGCTAGCTTTTCCTCTTGCACAAGCACTAGCACATCTCGAAAATCATCCCACCATGGGGGTAAGGTAGCGCATGCTAGTTTTTCCTTTTGCACAAGCACAAGCTCATCTCAAACAACATCATTCAATGTTGGGGAAATCTAGCATGTGCTAGATTTCCCCCTAGCGCAATCACATCTCGAATAACATCATTCCCACCTGGGGGAAAGCTAGCACATGCTAGCTTTCCATCTTGCAAAAGCACAAGTGCATCTCGAACAACATCATTCCACCATGGGGGAAAGCTAGCATATGCTAGCTTTCCCTCTTGCACAAGCACAAGTGCATCTCGAACAACATCAATTTAGCATGGAGGAAAGCTTGCACATGCTAGTCGTGCCTCTTGCACAATCATAAGCTCATCTTGAACAACATCATTCCACCATCAAAGAAATCTAGTTTGTGCTAGCTTTCCCTCT
Source organism: Picea engelmannii (assembly GCA_009831015.1). Lineage (NCBI taxonomy): Eukaryota > Viridiplantae > Streptophyta > Pinopsida > Pinales > Pinaceae > Picea > Picea engelmannii. The sequence continues at coordinate 172,245 of ML806446.1, forward strand.
TTAACAAGCACAAGTGCATCTTGAAACAACATCCTTCCACCATGGGGGAAATCTAGTTTATGTTGGATTTCCCTCTTGCAAAATCACAAGCACATCTCGAACAACATGATTCCACCATGTGAAAAAGGTAGCCCATGCTAGCATTCCCTCTTGCACAAGTAGTAGCGCATCTCGAAAATCATCCCACCATGGGGGTAAGCTTGCACGTGCTAGTTTTCCCTCTTGCACAAGAACAAGATCATCTCAAACAACATCATTCAATGTTGGGGAAAGCTATCATGTGCTAGATTTCCCCCTAGCGCAATCACATCTCGAATAACAACATTCCACTATGGGGGAAAGCTAGCACATGCTACCTTTCCCTCTTGCACAAGCAGAAGCGCATCTCGAACAACATTATTCCACCATGGGGGAAAGCTAGCGCGTGCTAGCTTTGTCTCTTGCACAAGCATAAGCACATCTCGAAAAACATCATTTTAGCATGGAGGAAAGCTTGCACATGTTAGTCTTCCCTCTTGCACAAGCATAAGTTCATCTTGGAAAGCTAGTTTATGTTGGATTTCCCTCTTGCAAAATCACAAGCACATCTCAAACAACATCATTCCACTGTGGGGGAAAGCTAGCACATGTAGCTTTCCCTCTTGCACAATCACAAGCACATCTTGAAAATCATCCCACCATGGGGTTAAGCTAGCGCGTGCTAGTTTCCTCTCTTGCACAAGCACAAGCTCATCTCAAACAACATCATTCAATGTGGGGGAAAGCTAGCATGTGCTAGATTTCCCCCCAGCACAATCACATTTTGAATAACATCATTCCAACATGGGGGGAATCTAATGCGTGCTAGCTTTCCATCTTGTAGAAGCACAAGTGCATCTTGAACAAGAACATGAAAAAGTAGCCTCTAAAGGAAAAAGTAGCCTCCAAAGTGTTGTTATCAACCCCTTTTTCTCTCTTATATGCCCCCCTCATAACAATAAACTTTGTAACGATTGGAAAAGGAGTTTTTGGACCAACAATTTTCTCTTCAAGTTTTCATATTTTTTTTTAGCATGCTCTTCCTCTTCTTGATGTTACATTTACTTTTGAAGATGACCATAGTCTGCTCCAATTCCTTATCTAATCTCTTCAATATATTTCACTGGTTTCATTCTCATGAACGTTAGATTTTACCCATATTATTGCTAAATTTCATCTTTGTTATCTCAAACAACAAATTGTGTAAAAATTTTCTCCTTAAGCTACATGCAATTTTTCATATTTCCTTCTCTCAACAACCAAACTCTCTTGTCACTCATAATCCCAGTGCTCTTGTCCTCCAAAATTGAATTCAACTTCATTTGATGATTTGGATAGTAGTATTTGTGTTGGCCTCTTCTTCCTTTCTTCCACTTGTCTGTCCTCTTCCATGCATTGTTCTCTATTTACCTTTTGTTTCTCATCCTCTAGAGCACTATTATTTTCTTGAAAGTCTCTTTAGGCTGCAAGGATAACTAGTATGCTAAGAACTTGAATTTCATTGTTTGTGATGCCTAACTTGAAAGTCCATTCTAGGATAACTAGTATGCTAAGAACTTGAAAGTCCATCCTACAAGAACTTGAATTTCATTGTTTCCCTATTTTGGATGTCAACCAAGCACAAAGGAAAAAGCCATTGTGTTGATGATGTGCTAAGGTGGTTGCATTGGCTCTCTGATTTCACCTAGCACACTCATATTGTATATGCTAGAGTAGGTAGGAAAAAGGAATAAGATCCTTTAATAATTAGTATAACATGAAAAATCTCTTGTAAGCACTAGAATTGATTTCATGTTGCCATTGGCATTGATGGTTTGTGCCTTGCTTTGTAAAAG
>ML806446.1:204219-225831 GCA_009831015.1 Picea engelmannii
TGAGTAATTCTTTATTTTTCCTTCCTTGTAGTATATATAGCCATATTTTTCCTTCCTTGGTTCTTGCACTACAGAGAAGAGAAGATAATTCTAGTAATGTCCAACAAATGACCAAGAAATAGGTCGATAGGACCAGAGAGTACAACGAGTCGTCAATAGAGTATGGGAGTGTGGTAAAGGCAAAGAAAATGTACCAATCACATTGAAGGGCTTCATAGGATCTTTAATTTAATATGTTTGCTTTCTAATGTCTGTCTATGGATGATTAAATTATTGGACCTTTGCTTTGTGCAGTTGACATTCCTTTGGAGATTGGAAGCCTAGTGAACATCCAACACTTGGTGAGATGAGGATGGTGATACTTGTTTATCATGTGTTAAGCAGTAGTAGATTCTATGACATAGTCAGAGTTGGTAAATGATGTCATTAATACAATGATATAATCTCAATTTGTAAAAGCTAAAATGGTTGAATATTGACTCATGTATAAATATCATTAACACTTATGTACATAGTGAAGTGTACCGATTCCAAGTTTTTGTTTTTGCCAGATTTTGTCTGAGAATCACCTAGAGCGGCTACCTATAACTTTGGGCAAGCTTCAGTCACTTAAGGTGCTTGTCATTGATGATAATCGACTTACAACTTTACCTGATGAATGTAGGTTCTATCGTCTAAGTTATGTTGCATAAAACTGATGAGATAATGCAATTTTGTTGCATCCACCCTTTACTTTGTTGTATTTTCTCTTCTTCTATGGTTTTGGTGTTCCTATGTATGTTTATTTTCTCTTTGCCTGTTTTAATATTTTCAGGAATAGGATGGCTACTCCTTTGTTGGGTTTAACTTTAAGAATAACATGTTAGCTTTTAGGCAGAGGATGGGTTTCAATATTTGTTTTTTTATGTTGAGAGTGATTTGAATTGACACCATTCAATCCCAATTACAACATAAAAACTTTTTTTTTCTATCTGACATTTCTTCATGGTTTTATGTGTTTTCAATAAGATTGCTTGTTCGGATTGAGAGGTTATCTGTATCAGACAACTCGTTAAGATATTTACTTGTTCTGGTTCTCGTTTTGGCTATGATTGTGGCTTGGGTGAACCTCTTACAAGGATATACCTCTTACATTCCAAAGCAAAAACCTATTAATCTAAAACGCTACAAATATTGTAATGACTACTAAGGTAATGTACCTCCTGCATCAAATCTAGGATTGTGCACTGACAAATTCAAGCGTTCTTCCATTGAAGTTATTTTCTCCATCAGTTCATCGGATATTGGGCTTCAATGATATCATGACATGCAAGTTGTTGTACAACAATAACCAGAGTCAGTGAGCATGCTCTCATTTGTCTCTTATTAGAGAGGCCTTGAGAGGTAGTAATGTGATACCTACTTTTTTTTATGTTTTTTGTGGATCTGAATTGGTGTCCATGATGGTAGTGTTTGGGTGGAGGGTTCATTGGTTATAATTAGGTTTTATCAGCTTCCCTCCCTGATTGGACCAAAGTGCAATCCTCTTCTTGTCCACCATTTTGTCTCCTGGGGCATTCTCTTTCCTTTTGTCACCATGCATGGACCGATTTGGAAGGGATTATTGTCATTGAAGTGTTACTCTCAGCTATATCTGTTCGCTACACTGACCCAATTTTTTGATCGAAGGACCTTTTTCCTGAATTATGACTCTAAAGGAGTGGATAGAATTTATGAAGGTGACTTACCACCTAACAGTGCATGTATATGACCGCAGATGTGGTGTTCACGGAAGGAAGAGTGGCAGCGACACCCTGGCGTGACGATGAAAGGCTAGTTGTTGATGGGATAGGGCGGCAGGCATAACATCGAGGAGAGGTTGGACGATTCTATGCACTCTAGCATGGATAGTACCCTCCACTTGCTGCAGAGGATTCTATCAACCAGTACCTTGGCCATCAAGGAAAACCATGGAGACAACCCTCCCATGAACACCATTACTTTCCATTTTGAGAACTGGAGAGAGCATGAGAATCAATTTCTTGTAATGAGTTGGTGGAGAAGGAATATGAGACTAGAGGTGTTGGTCACTGGGATTTATTTGGAACTTTGGTGGCACTGGTGGTCTGCAAGTGTTGAGGCATAGGCTCTGATGCCAGCAGCATGGAGTGTAGCAAACCGCAACGAGTTTATGAAGCCCCAGATATGAGGAAAAGCAGAAATGTTGAAGCTAAGCACAGAGGCAAATCTCGAAGGGGTAAGGGAAGGAGGCAGATGGGAAAAGGATCTTCTTCTAGGAGAAAGAAGGTTTCTGCAACAAAGGCTATTGTTGCCTAATACCATACCTATCATTCAGAGCCTATGAAAAGAGAAGTGGAGGCCATGGAGAATAGGGTAAGGTTGAAATACTCCAAGTGTTGCAATGGTGAGGAGATTGGGAAGCTTGTCCCTGACACTGGCTATTCCAAGGGTATTGAGTTGAACCAAAATAGTGGATCTCTATTGGCATGTTAAGGAACTCACCACCTGTGGAATTGAAGGCAGAAAAATTTAGGATGTTGTTTTACAGAAGTGAGTTCAACTGGATGGTACATATGATACACTCATCACAACCATTTGGGGTTTGGAAGATGGAAGTGATGATGCAAGGGAGGGCACAACAGCAGCAGAGGTAGAGGAGGCTGAAGAAATAGAAATAGAGGATGAGGCCCAGCCCAAGGAGGTGACAGGGACTCCACAAACCCCAATTGATGTGAACAGAAACCTGAGCATTGATCCTCAAACTCATTATGTTTTGGTGCACTTGTTATATTTTATAGCCATTTTTTTTTTTTCCCATATGGGTTTGTTTTGGTTAAGGTGAATAGAACTCAAACTCTGGACTATGCTTTACATTATTCTTAGATAAAGCAGCAGGCCTATTCACAGACGTTTGTTTTTGAACATTGGGAGGCGGGCTTTCCTTTAATTTTTATGTAGGTTTCTTTCCTTTGTTGTCTTGTTGTAGATCAGTTGGGAACTCATTCCAGAACAAGAAATAGTTCCAGTCAACCTCCTTCTTCCTCAAAGATTCCTTGACTATTAGTGTGATCAAACCCTGGTGTGACAATTTGCTAGCTACCTTGGTAGGCTTTACTTTAACTTGCCGAGCCATCTTGGTGAGTGCCTTGTGAAGGTAGTAAGTTAAGTTAATAGGAGACCTTTCAGCGAAGTGGTTCAAAAGCTTAAAATGATAGAACATTACCTTATTATGCCTACCTTCACAGGTAATATAGGAAAATATGGCCTTCAACAAAGCCTGCCATTTTGGCTCAAGAAATGACATTGGTATGTCCTTCTTCCAAATGAGGGTTTTATGCTGAGGTTGCAGATAAGATCTGAATTCAATGTCTGCTAGTATAGTGGTCTTGAACCAACAGTTACCTAACCTAGGAAGACCAGTGATCTCTATGATTGCAAATTCATCTACTACAAACTCCTCCTTTCCTATGACAACTCTCCTTTTATCATATGACAGGGCAAAAGCTTCTAATAATTGTTGATGGAAGTTTTCTAGCTTTTCACAGTAGGAGAAAACACCAACTAGCTGGAAGAAGTCGGCCACTTCACGGTGTGCCTCCAAGTGTTAGGTCCCATCCAATTTGGACCTGAGAGTTGGTCCTACTTTCGGCATTTGCTTGAGTTAGTTGAAACCTGTTCCTGCAAATTAGCAAAAACCAGCGAGCTGGGTAGACAATACACCTAAAATAAGGAGGAAACAGTAGATGTATGTTGAATTGAAAGGCACAAAATAGGGATGACTTGGGTTATATGAGATAGACCAAAGATTTAACAAGTCATAACCAAAAACTCATGCTTGATTATAGCTGAAAACTCGGGCTTCTGTGGCATTTGGATGACAGATGGATTTGTAATATGCATAACAGAAAACTTGACCTTCATATGGTATAATGACAATGACTGCAAACTCGGGTTTGATAACGAAATCAAAGGGATTTCATATAATGAACATAAATAAGACTTCGGACTTGATTGCTAAAACAATGGATTTCAAATCATAATTAAATTGGGAATCATCATGAATATATCTCTCGGGACTTGAAGTTATGAGGGCCATGTGAATCATCAAACAGTTAGATGAAACAATCACTTCATATATTTCTGTGTATGCCATGGTTTCAAGTCGAAATGTCAAGTGGGGGTCTTGCAAATACTATGGAGCATCAAACCTTGATCGAATGTAATAATACCACCTTACATCACTGATTCATTTGATTTTCGGCGGTTCTCTTTTCATTATTGTGCCAGTTGACATATAGATCGTGTGAAAACACAGGCCCTGATCTTTCCACATTGACACGTTTTCGGTGATTAATCAGGCTTTGTTTTTCCCTTTTAGCCACCGAAAGCCAAATCTTTCGACGGTTAATGAACTCTTCACAGGTTCTCCTAACCACCGAAATTTGTAACTCTCCCTTTTGCTAAAGCGAATCAATTCCGATGTTTATTTCAAGTTTATTTACAACAATAGGCTCTCTAACAAGCCTATAAAAATTTAGAAATAAATTTTTGAAGTACTCTCTATCACCTAAAATTGACAAAACTAACTGTGCTATTTTAGGAGATAACAGAACCTACAAATGCATCCTCAACCACTTCTGAATAAACATGGATGATCAAGATAAAAATAGAAGACAACATGGCTGAGTTAATGTTGAGCGCATCTCTAGAATGAATGCATTGTCCTCATGCACTTCATGTCATGAGGACAAGGATTTGAAATCTTCATCTTTTATTTGATCAAATCCTTTTGATCTGAATAGCTGTGACATGTAACAGTTTGTTGAAAACCATTTTCTAAAAAGAGGGAGATTTATGTTTATCATGTAATTAATGCTCATATTATAGAAGCCAGTCTGGCACTTTGGTGATGGAGGAGGATGATAGAAAGTATTAGGCTGATAGACATTTCATTTTTCTGCTGATAGATAGTCTTTTTCTTCAAGGATTATAAACTCAGATAGACCAGAAATGACTACATTATTTTATAAAGATATACATTTCCAAAATTCAGTTCTGTCTGAATGTTGTGTGATGAATTAGTTAATTCACTCATTGTTGAAGGCAAGAAGGGCCCCTTGTCTCAGCATATGTTTTTATTCTATCACTTGAAGTTATGAATAACCATTAGCTATTTTGCTTACAGTTTGAAGTTATATTGCAATTGGATAGTTTGGATAATGAATATTTTTGAGGAAGCTTCAGTTAGAACAAAGCAATATCAGATTTACTTTCAAATGCTTTATGAAATGCATGGGTTACACATATAGCTACAAGTGCTTTACAGAAGGTTAGTTTACTTTAAATAATGGTGTGACTGAAAGATAGGGTGTTATAGATTTGTAGTTAAAAAGGGTTGAACGACATGTTAGTAGAGATTTACAGTTTAGATTAAACCAGAGCAGTTGGTAGAATGAATATTGAAAGCTAGCAGAGTTACAAATGAGTGAAGATTTGTTTTGTTTGAAGTGTGTACTTAGACAGACCCTTGCTACTATTTAAAGATTGAAGTAGTGATCACAGTTTTGAATGCTGGCTAGTGGAATTAAACTTGAATAAAATAGATAGTAGAAGAAACCAATCCTGAACATATGGTGTCAGTGCCTCAAAGTCTACCTCCCCGGGTTGACATTTTATGAAGGCTATATATAGTGATATATATTTAGCTCAACAATTACCATAGGTTGTATGAGTGTAATCATGATGGAGAGGATGATGAATCCATAGGTTATCACCTTCCAATGCATATGAAATACATGGAACAATTATGTTCTTACTTTTGTCATTACATGGATAGAAAAAACCATGCTCTGTCCAAGAACATGGTTGTGTCTCAGAGCTCGATACAATTTCAAGTGAGAGTGATAAAAAACAAGGGCACTATGTAGGCTCAACAATCCTTGAGAATGATGAACATCACTGTACAAGTGCAGAAAACCTTGATGATGAAGGCTATGTTGTGAAAGACTACTTACAGGGAAGGTCATATGATGTTGTGAAAGAAGGAAACAAATGCAAGGCTTCTAATCCAAAGTTCAATAGAAGACAATTTTTCCAAAAATCACAGGCGCAACCAGTGCAAAAGAGGCTTGGGATACTCTATCTTTGGCACACCAGGGTAATGAAAAAGTCAAAACCGTTCGACTTCAAACTCTTAGGAGATAGTTTGAAAACTTGAAGATGAAAGAAACTGAGAATATTGATCAGTTTATGAAAAAGGTGCTTGGAATCGTGAATCAACTCAAGATTCACGTCGTGGAAATAACAAATCAAAATATTGTTGAGAAAGTGTTGCGCTACTTAACAAAGAAATTTGCAATGGTGGTTATAGCCATAGAAGAGTCCAAATATCTTTCCAAATTGACCGTTGATGAACTAATGGGTTCCCTTCTGTCTCATGAATCAAGGTTCATCATGGAAGAAGAGTCCTTGGAAAATTCCTTCCAGACTCAGGCTTCCTTTAGTAGAGGTCGAGGAAGAGGAGAAAGAGGAAGAGGCCAGAGAGGACGAGATTCTCATCATACTGAAGAAAGGTTACCTCTTGAAAAATCAGGACAATCAGACCAACATGGATATTATCATAGTGAGAGAGGGAGAGGAAGAAAATGGACAAACAAGTCCAACATTCAATGCTTCTATTGCAAGAAGTATGGACATTATGAGAGTGAATGCAGGAATAATTTATCATATCAGAACAAATGGCTAGTATTTCAAATGGATGTCAAGGCAGCCTTCCTCAATGGCATATTAGAGGAAGAGGTTTATGTTAATCAACCACCAGGGTTTGAGGTTAAAGTTCAAGAGTCCAAAGTCTACAAAATGAAGAAATCCTTGTATGGTTTGAAGCAAGCTCCCAGAGCTTGGTATAACAGATTTGACTCTTACCTGATCAACTTTGGTTTTAGCAGAAGCAACAATGAACCTACTCTCTACACCAAAGTATATCAACAAGGTAACATACTTATTGTTTGTCTTTATGTTGATGACATGATCTACACTGGAAATTTGCAATTAGATGATTTTTAAATAATCATGAAAAAGGAGTTTGAAATGACTGATCTTGGTTTCATGAGGTATTTTTTGGGAATAGAAGTTGAGAAATATGCTCAAGGAATTTTTATATGTCAGCATAAGTATGCTACAGACATCTTGAAGAGGTTCAGGATGGAAAAAACTAAACCAACAAAAACACCTATTTCTACAGGTACAAAATTGAGCAAGCATGATGATGGACCATAAGTTGATTCAACATTGTATAAGAGACTCATAGGCAGACTCATGTACCTTACTGCAACAAGCCCTGATTTAATGTATGTAGTCAATTTTATTTCCAGATTTATGGAGTCTCCCAAGGACTCTCACTGGAAAATTGGAAAACATGTTTTAAGGTATGTTGCAGGTACGACTAATTATGGATTGTGGTACACATATTTTGAAGACAACACACTTACAGGATACACAGATAGTGATTTTGAGGAAGTCTTGATGATAGGAAAAACACTTTTGGATATGATTTTCATTTAGGCACGAATCTAATTTCGTGGGCTTCCAAGAAGCATCCCATTGTCAGCAATTCATTTGCCGAAACAGAGCATGTAGTAGAAACTAGAAACATCTTGCCATGTAGTTTGGCTATGAATACTTTTGATGGATCTTAAACATGTGGAAAAAGAGCCAACTACTATCTACTGTGACAATAGCTCAACAATAGCATTGTCTAAACACCATGTATTTCACAGGAAGAGCAAACATATTGACACTCACTATAATTTCATTCATGAACTTGTCAACAATCGTGAAATCACACTTCAGTTTTATGGATCTAAGGATCAACTTGCAGATATCTTCACCAAACCATTGGGAAGAATTGCTTTTGAGTTTCAGAGACAACACTTAGGTAGTATTAGTATTGAATATTGTAACTGTTGAGATTAAGAGGGAGTGTTACATAATAATCTCTCATGTCCCCTACCTTTACTAATGAACTTTGAGTTCATTTGTAGTTGCATTTATGACACCAGTTAGTTGTTAGTGGTGTCTCTAGTTTACTTCAAGTTTGTGTTTGTCTATTTTTAGAAAATTCAGTTACATAGTTAGACTGTTCTTTGTAATCTACTTATGTTTTTGTTAATGATGAGAAAGTAGCAGTTGTTGTGTGCTCCAATTGTTTCTCCCATATTCGTATTTTTTGCTCACGAGTTTTGTCAGGAGGAACTGTTTCTTGAGAAATCCTTATGTAAATTTCTAGGTGAGATAAGTTTGGCAAGAAAAGGGTGGTTTGATGATGTTGAAGGAGGTTGATTTAATGGTATAAAACAATGCTAACTTTGAATGTATTGGTTCTGGATATATTATTGTTCCAAAATGGGATCCTATATTTCAAAACTTTACAATTGGCAGCTAATGTTTTAGCTAGTAAACTTTCTCTTGTTGCATATGTTTCACAACCACATGCCATTGTTTACCAGAAAATGATGTAAAGAATTCTCTTTCATCTGCTCATTAAATCTATATATCCTCTGGTAGCACTACCACAGTGGAACCTTCATTAAATAAAATGATCAAAGCAAGTTCCAGGGTTATATCAAGGGGCTTAAGGCTAGCACCTAATAGACAAACTGTGGAAGATCAACTCATGAAGTATGCAAGGGAAGGCAATCAAAAATCAATGGTACTGGATAAAGTAACCAGAGAATTCAAGACTACGCTCAGTGATATTAGACAATTAGAAAAACAGTCGTATTTGTTGTGATGAAGCACTCAGACTAGACAGAGGAGGTTTCCATCCAATGCACAGTGAGTGTGATCAACAAAAGCAAGTGTATTCCTCAAAGACAGTGTTGTTAACAGTCTGTTCCAGTAAATTTGTGATCTAAATTAGTAAATTCCATATGATTTAGAAAAGAGTTCCTAGATCATTTGTTTTTAGTGGATTCTTATTTGTTTTTAGACATCCAGCTTCATTCTTGGAGAATCAACACTCTAACTCAAGATACATCCAGCATGTTTGGTGATTATTGATTGGTGAACAACATAACTATGATGACTATGCAATGTGCATGCATGTGGGTATTGGTAACATTACCTTGATATAGTGCTCCTAGATTAGGTTTGCTTGGACTGTTGATTATATAATCAATCCATGCATGAAGACTCCAACAAGAAAAATTTAGCAAAGAAATGGAGGAACAGAAGTATGTAATGTTGCAAAAATATTTTAGGGAAAGAAACTAATAATTGCAGTAATATTGTGGTGAATCCAAGAGGACAGGGGTGTTTGAAGGCTATATCATTCAGTAGGCTCTGAGGTTTGTCATGAAGGATACATGTATTCATTTTTTTTTAAAAGTGCATTACTAGAGTGAATGTTGTTTTGTGATAGGTTGGTATTCGAAGAATGGACAAACAAACGAGGCTTTGACTCTCATAAATCAAATGTATATGGCAGATGTGAATTGAATCTAGTCGTTGTGGTAAGCGTGCTTCCAACAAGTTCCCCTTACAAGCTTTGAAACAAAGCGGGGTTTTCCATGATTGCATAATCAGAAGTGAATCTGAGTTTGATGTTTCTGTAGAAATTTCCCTTATAGACATGCATACTAGATGCGGGGTTACAGAGATCGCAAATCAATTATTTAACAATCTGTGAAAAAGATGTGGTTCCATGGAGTGCAGTTATTGCAAAGAATGGTATGCATGGGTGTGTTGAGGTGTTCATTGCACATTGATCCTAAATGCAATAAATAGTTTTGAAGCAATCTGTGTATCCTTCGTCTACTTTCTGAGCATGAATTTATGTAGGAATGGTGGATCAAAGTTGGCAATATTTCACTTGCATGATTAAATATACATGTATCACCCCATTGTTGATGCACTATGTATTCTTGGTTACTATTATCATCCATGCAAGCTTGTTGGATGAGGCACAAAACTTCATCAAACAGATGTTATTAGACTCTGATGCTGAAGTGTGGGGCACCTTGCTTGGAGACTACATGGATCTTGAGATTGGAAAACATGCATCAGAATTCCCTTTTGACTTAATATCTTGAAAATGCTGGACGTTATGTGTTTCTATCATATCTGTGTTGCGACTGCAAAGTGGAATTATGTGGCTAAGAATATAAAAATGATGAAAGTAAGGGGACTGAAAGAGACACCAAGATGCCTTTTGATTGAATAAGTTAATAAGGCTCATGCATTCCTCGTGGGAGATAGATCATGTCCCCATTACAAGAAAAGCTATGCAATATTGGAGAATTTGGATATGTTAGATGGAAGAAGAAGGATATTCGATTGACACAAACTTTGTGTTGCACGATGTCAAGGAGGTGAAGTAAAACATGTCAGGAAATGACAGGAAGAGTTAGTTATTACTTGATTGATTAATACAAATACAGGTATGCTTATCCTAATCATGAGGAATTTTCATGTGCGTTGTGACTTCTTTTGCACCTACAAGTTGATCTCTAGGATTTCCAAGCTATAAATCATTATAAGGAATTCAAAGCATTTCCACCATTTCTATTATGGTTCATGTTGCTGTGAATATTATTGCGTATAGACTTATCTTGCAACATGAGGGAGAGGCATGGCCGTTGCTTGAAAGATTTCTACAAGTTGCAAGAATGTTGGTAAGGGTCAAAAAGACTAAATTTCAGATATTTTCCACAAAAAGATGTAGCCCAAGGCTAAATCTACTTTGCAAGAGAAAGCTTGAAAAGGTATATTGCTCTATGTACCTCCAAATAGAATTTGATGAGCAATCAATGTGGGGATCAATGCATAATAAAGAGGTTGGGTGTCCTGTGGCCTTTAAAAATTAAATGCAGGTGTATGAAGCTATGGGACTGGATTCAATATCAATTTAAGTTGGTAGAAATGCAGAATAGAGATTTTTCACAGCCTCACCTTGAAATAGAAGTGAAGCTATGGGATTTGACAAGCGAGGGAAAGCTATTGCAGGGAGTATACCTTCTAAATTCTCCGTGGTTGAGGGGCTACAGGTAGAGATTGTCATATTTTGGCACACATGACTACATTCTTTAACATTTAGAGAAGTGCAGTTTGGATTGAGCTTGGCAACTAGAAATGGAGGGATGGATGGATGGATGAAGGGGTCAGTATTCCATTTCTGGTATTGAACATTCACCAGATCAGATATTTTGGGAGATTTTACTTGGGATCTGCAGAATCCATGGTTGTGGAAGAACATTGGTCAGGTGGACCATTATGGAAATATCACCTTCCAATGCATATGAAATACATGGAACAAGTATGTGCTTACTTTTATCATTACATGGACAGAAAAAACCATGGTCTGTGCAAGAACATGGCAATGTCTCAGAGCTTGATACAATTTCAAGTGAGAGTGATCAGAAACTAGGGCACTATGTAGGCTCGACAATCCTTGAGAATGATGAACATCACTGTACAAGTGCAGGAAACCTTGATGATGAAGGCTCTGTTGTAAAAGACTACTTACAGGGCAGTTCATATGATGTTTTACTGGCTCTTTCAGAGGAATATGAAGAATGGATGTCTGAGAATGAATAAGAAGAGAATTGGTGGGGTAGGGACAACTCAGATTTGAAAGATAAAGTTGAACAGAACAAGTGTGATGAAGGTGATATTTCTCTTCTTGATAATGCTGGGTTAGACAATCTAGAAAATAATTTCTTGTTAGAGATGCGCTTGTGCAAGAGAGAAAGCTAGCACACGCTAGCTTTCCCCCACAGTGGAATGATCTTGTTCGAGATGTGTATATGCTTGTGTAAGAGGGAAAGCTAGCACATGCTAGATTTCCCCCATGGTAGGATGATGTTTGAGATGTGCTTGTGCTTGTGCAAGAGGGAAATCTAGCATGCACTAGCTTTCCCCAACACTGGAATGATGTTTTTCGAAATGCGCTTGTGCTTGTGCAAGAGGGAAAACTAGCATGTGCTAGCTTTCCCCAACACTACAATGGTGTTGTTAGAGATGCACTTGTTCTTGTGTAAGAGGGAAAGCTAACATGCGCTAGCTTTCCCCCATGGTGGAATGATGTTGTTCGAGATGCACTTCTGCTTATGCAAGAGGGAAAGCTAACACGCGCTAGCTTTCCTTAATGGTGGAATGATGTTGTTTAAGATGTGCCTGTGCTTATGCAAGAGGGAAGTTTAGCATGTGCAAGCTTTCTTCCATGCTAGAATGATGTTGTTCGAGATGTGCTTATGTTTGTGAAAGAGGGAAACATGGCACACACTAGATTTTCCCCAAAATGGAATGATGTTATTCAAGACGTGCTTGTGTTTCTGTAAGACTGGAAGTTATCATGCACTAGTTTTACCCCACGGAGGAATGATGTTGTTCGAGATGTGCTTGTGCTTGTGCAAGAGAGAAAGCTAGCACACACTAGCTTTCCCCCACAGTGGAATGATCTTGTTTGAGATGTGTATATGCTTGTGTAAGAGACATGCTAGCTTTCCCCCATGGTAGGATGATGTTTGAGATGTGCTTCTGCTTACGCGAGAGGGAAAGCTAGCATGCACTAGCTTTCCCCAAGACTGGAATGATGTTGTTCAAAATGCGCTTGTGCTTGTGTAAGAGGGAAAGATAGCACGCGCTAGCTTTCTCCCATTGTGGAATGATGTTGTTCGATATGCACTTGTTCTTATGCAAGAGGGAAAACTAACACATGCTAGCTTTCCTTAACGGTGGACTGATGTTGTTTGAGATTTGATTGTGCTTGTGCAAGAGGGAAGCTTAGCATGTGCAAGCATTCCTCCATGCTAGAATGATGTTGTTGGAGATGTGCTTGTGTTTGTGAAAGAGGGAAAGCTAGCATAGGGTAGATTTTCCCCACAATGGAATGATGTTATTCGAGATGCACTTGTGCTTATGCAAGAGGGAAAGCTAACATGCACTAGCTTTCCTTAACGGTGGAATGATGTTGTTTGAGATGTGTTTGTGCTTGTGCAAGAGGGAAGTATCGCATGTTCAAGATTTACACCATGTTAGAATGATGTTGTTCGAGATGTGCTTGTGTTTGTGAAAGAGTGAAAGCTAACACATGCTATCTTTTCCCCACAATGGAATGATGTTATTCAAGATGTTCTTGTGCCTCTGCAAGACTGAAAGTTAGCATGCACTAGTTTTACCCCACAGAGGAATGATGTTGTTCGAGATGCACTTGTGCTTTTGCAAGAGAGAAAGCTAGCACACACTAGCTTTCCCCCATAGTGGAATGATCTTGTTCGAGATGTGTATATACTTGTGTGAGAGGTAAGCTAGCACACGCTAGCTTTCCCCCATGGTAGGATGATGTTCGAGATGCACTTGTGCTTGTGCAAGAGGGAAAGCTAGCATGCGCTAGCTTTCACCAACACTGGAATGGTGTTGTTCGAGATGCGCTTGTGTTTGTGTAAGAGGGAAAGCTAGCACGCGCTAGATTTCCCCCATGGTAGAATGATGTTTTTCGAGATGAACTTGTGCTTATGCAAGAGGGAAAGCTAAAACGCGCTAGATTTCCTTAAAAGTGGAATGATGTTGTTTGAGATGTGCTTGTGCTTGTGAAAAAGAGAAGTTTAGCATGTGCAAGCTTTCCTCCCTACTAGAATGATTTTGTTCGAGATGTGCTTGTGTTTGTGAAAGAGGGAAAGCTAACACACGCTAGCTTTTCCCCACAATGGAATGATGTTATTCAAGATGTACTTGTGCTTCTGCAAGACTAAAAGTTAGCATGCACTAGTTTTACCCCACGAAGGAATGATGTTGTTCGAGATGCGCTTGTGCTTGTGCAAGAGAGAAAGCTAGCACACGCTAGCTTTCCCCCATAGTGGAATGATCTTGTTTGAGATGTGTATATGCATGTGTAAGAGACATGCTAGATTTCTGCCATGGTAGGATGATGTTCGAGATGTGCTTGTGCTTGTGCTTGTGCAAGAGGGAAAGCTAGCATGCGCTAGCTTTCCCCGACACTGGAATGAGGTTGTTCAAAATGCGTTTGTGCTTGTGTAAGAGGGAAAGATAGCACGCTCTAGCTTTCCCCCATTGTGGAATGATGTTGGTCGATATGCACTTGTGCTTATGCAAGAGGGAAAACTAACACGGGCTAGCTTTCCTTAACGGTGGACTGATGTTGTTTGAGATTTGATTGTGCTTGTACAAGAGGGGAGTTTAGCATGTGCAAGCATTCCTCCATGCTAGAATGATGTTGTTGGAGATCCGCTTGTGCTTGTGAAAGAGGGAATGCTAGCACAGGGTAGATTTTCCCCACAATGGTATGATGTTATTGAAGATGTGCTTGTGCTTCTGCAAGACTGAAAGTTAGCATGCACTAGTTTTACCCCATAGAGGAATGATAGTGTTCGAGATGTGCTTGTGCTTGTGCAAGAGAGAAAGATAGCACATGCTAGCCTTCCCCCACAATGGAATGATCTTGTTCGAGATGTGTATATGCTTGTGTAAGAGGGAAAGCTAGCATGCACTAGCTTTTCCCCATGGTAGGATGATGTTTGAGATGCACAACATTGGAATGATGTTGTTCGAGATGGTCTTGTGCTTATGCAAGAGAGAAAGCTAGCAGGCATTAGCTTTACACCATGGTGGAATGATGTTGTTCAAGATGCACTTGTGCTTATGCAAGAGGGAAAGCTAACACGCGCTAGCTTTCCTTAACGGTGGAATGAGGTTGTTTGAGATGTGCTTGTGCTTGTGCAAGAGGGAAGTTTAGCATGTTCAAGCTTTCCTCCATGCTGGAATGATGTTGTTCGAGATGTGCTTGTGTTTATGAAAGAGAGAAAGCTAGCACACACTAGCTTTTCCCCATAATGGAATGATGTTATTCAAGATGTTCTTGTGCTTCTGCAAGACTAAAAGTTAGCATGCATTGGTTTTACCCCACGGAGGAATGATGTTGTTCGAGATGTGCTTGTGCTTGTGCAAGAGAGAAAGATAGCATGCGCTAGCTTTCCACCATGGTGGAATGATGTTGTTCGAGATGCACTTGTGCTTATGAAAGAGGGAAATCTAACATGCGCTAGCTTTGCTTAACGATGGAATGATGTTGTTTGAGATGTGTTTGTGCTTGTGCAAGACGGAAGTATCACATGTTCAAGCTTTACTCCATGCTAGAATGATGTTGTTCGAGATGTGCTTATGTTTTTGAAAGAGGGAAAGCTAACACATGCTAGCTTTTCCCCACAATGCAATGATGTTATTCAAGATGTGTTTGTGCCTCTACAAGACTAAAAGTTAGCATGCACTAGTTTTACCTCACGAAGGAATGTTGTTGTTCGAGATGCGCTTGTGTTTGTGAAATAGAGAAAGCTAGCACACGCTAGCTTTCCCCCACAGTGGAATGATCTTGTTCGAGATGTGTATATACTTGTGTAAGAGGGAAAGCTAGCACGTGCTAGCTTTCCCCCATGGTAGGATGATGTTCAAGATGCACTTGTGCTTCTGTAAGAGGGAAAGCTAGCATGCACTCGATTTCCCCAACACTGGAATGATGTTGTTCAAAATGCATTTGTGCTTGTGTAAGAGAGAAAGATAACACATGCTAGCTTTCCCCCATTGTGGAATGATGTTGTTCGACATGCGCTTGTGCTTATGCAAGAGGGAAAACTAACACACGCTAGCTTTCCTTAATGGTGGATTGATGTTGTTTGAGATTTGATTGTTATTGTGCAAGAGGGAAGTTTAGCATGTGCAAGCATTCCTCCATGCTAGAATGATGTTGTTGGAGATGTGCTTGTGTTTGTGAAAGAGGGAAAGCTAGCACAGGGTATTTTTTCCCCATAATGGAATGATGTTATTCAAGATGTTCTTGTGCTTCTGCAAGAGTGAAAGTTAGCATGCACTAGTTTTACCCCGCAGAGGAATGATGTTGTTCGAGATGCGCTTGTGCTTGTGCAAGAGAGAAAGCTAGCACACGCTAGCTTTCCCCCATAGTGGAATGATCTTGTTTGAGATGTGTATATGATTGTATAAGAGACATGCTAGCTTTCCCCCATGGTAGGATGATGTTCAAGATGTGCTTGTGCTTGTGCAAGAGGGAAAGCTAGCATGCGCTAGCTTTCCCCAAAACTGAAATGATGTTGATCGAGATGCGCTTTTGCTTGTGTAAGAGGGAAAGCTAGCACATGCTAGATTTTCCCCATGGTAGAATGATGTTGTTCGAGATGAACTTGTGCTTATGCAAGAGGGAAAGCTAACACGTGCTAGCTTTCCTTAACGATGGAATGATGTTGTTTGAGATGTGCTTGTGCTTATGCAAAAGGGAAGTTTAGCATGTGCAAGCTTTCCTCCATGCTAGAATGATGTTGTTCGAGATGTGCTTGTGTTTGTGAAAGAGGGAAATCTAGCATAGGCTAGCTTTTCCCCACAATGGAATGATGTTATTCAAGATGTGCTTGTGCTTCTGCAAGACTGAAAGTTAGCATGAACTAGTTTTACCCCACAAAGGAATGATGTTGTTCAAGATGCGTTTGTACTTGTGCAAGAGAGAAAGATAGCACACACTAGCTTTCCCCCACAGTGGAATGATCTTGTT
This sequence comes from Picea engelmannii, assembly GCA_009831015.1. Lineage (NCBI taxonomy): Eukaryota > Viridiplantae > Streptophyta > Pinopsida > Pinales > Pinaceae > Picea > Picea engelmannii. The sequence continues at coordinate 220,793 of ML806446.1, forward strand.
CGAGATCTATATATGATTGTGTAAGAGACATGCTAGCTTTCCCCCATGGTATGATGATGTTCGAGATGTGCTTGTGCTTGTGGAAGAGGGAAAGCTAGCATGTGCTAGCTTTCCCCAACACCGGGATGATTTTGTTCAAAATGCACTTGTGCTTGTGTAAGAGGTAAAGACAGCATGCGCTAGCTTCTCCCCATTGTGGAATGATTTTGTTCAATATGAAATTGTGCTTATGCAAGAGGGAAAACTAACATGTGCTAGTTTTCCTTAATGGTGGACTGTTGTTGTTTGAGATTTGATTGTTCTTGTGCAAGAGGGAAGTTTAGCATGTGCAAGCATTCCTCCATGCTAGAATGTTGTTGTTGGAGATGTGCTTGTGTTTGTGAAAGAGGAAAAGCTAGCACATGGTATCTTTTCCCCACAATGGAATGATGTTGTTCGAGATGCACTTGTGCTTATGCAAGAGGGAAAGCTGACATGTGCTAGCTTTCCTTAACGGTGGAATGACATTGTTTGAGATGTGTTTATGCTTGTGCAAGAGGGAAGTATCGCATGTTCAAGCTTTACTCCATGCTAGAATGATGTTGTTCGAGATGTGCTTGTGTTTGTGAAAGAGGGAAATCTAACACACACTATCTTTTCCCCACATTGGAATGATGTTATTCAAGATGTGTTTGTGCCTCTGCAAGACTAAAAGTTAGCATGCACTAGTTTTACCCCACGAAGGAATGATGTTGTTTGAGATGCGCTTGTGTACACGCCAGCTTTCCCCCACAATGGAATGATCTTTTTCAAGATGTGTATATACTTGTGTAAGAGGGAAAGCTAGCATGTGCTAGCTTTCCCCCATGGTAGGATGATGTTCGAGATGCGCTTGTGCTTGTGCAAGAGGGAAAGCTAGCATGCGCTAGCTATCCCCAACACTGGAATGTTGTTGTTCAAAATGTGCTTGTGCTTGTGTAAGAGGGAAAGATAGCACGTGCTAGCTTTCTCCCATTGTGGAATGATGTTGTTTGATATGCACTTGTTCTTATGCAAGAGGGAAAACTAACACGCGCTAGCTTTTCTTAACAGTGGACTGATGTTGTTTGAGATTTGATTGTTCTTGTGCAAGAGGGAAGTTTACCATGTGCAAGAATTCCTCCATGCTAGAATGATGTTGTTGGACATGTGCTTGTGTTTGTGAAAGAGGGAAAGCTAGCACAGGGTAGCTTTTCCCCACAATGGAATGATGTTATTCAAGATGTGCTTGTGCTTCTTCAAGACTAAAAGTTAGCATGCACTAGTTTTACCCCATGGAGGAATGATGTTGTTCGAGATGCGTTTGTGCTTGTGCAAGAGGGAAAGCTAGCACATGCTAGCTTTCCCCCACAGTGGAATGATCTTGTTCGAGATGTGTATATGCTTGTGTAAGAGACATGCTAGCTTTCCCCCATGGTAGGATGATGTTCAAGATGCGCTTGTGCTTGTGCAAGAGGGAAAGCTAACATGTGCTAGCTTTCCCCAAAACTGGAATGATGTTGTTCAAGATGCACTTGTTCTTGTGTAAGAGGGAAAGCTAGCATGCACTAGATTTCTCCCATGGTAGAATGATGTTGTTCAAGATGAACTTGTTCTTATGCAAGAGGGAAAGCTAACACGCGCTAGCTTTCATTAACGGTGGAACGATGTTATTTGAGATGTACTTGTGCGTGTGCTTATGCAAGAGGGGATTTTAGCATGTGCAAGCTTTCCTCCATGCTAGAATGATGTTGTTCGAGATGTTCTTGTGTTTGTGAAAGAGGGAAAGCTAGCACATGCTAGCTTTTCCCCACAATGGAATGATGGTATTCAAGATATGCTTGTGCTTCTGCAAGACTAAAAGTTAGCATGTACTAGTTTTACCCCACAGAGGAATGATGTTGTTCAAGATGCACTTGTGCTTGTGCAAGAGAGAAATCTAGCACACACTAGCTTTCCCCCATAGTGGAATGATCTTGTTTGAGATATGTATATTCTTGTGTAAGAGGGAAGGCTATCACGTGCTAGCTTTCCCCCATGGTAGGATGATGTTCGAGATGCACAACACTAGAATGTTGTTGTTTGGGATGCACTTTTGCTTTTGTAAGAGGGAAGGCTAGCACGCTCTAGCTTTACCCCATGGTGGAATGATGTTGTTTGAGATGCACTTGTGATTGCATAATAGGGAAAGCTAACACACACTAGCTTTCCTTAACGACGGAATGATGTTATTCGAGATGTTCTTGTGCTTGTGCGAGAGGGAAGTTTAGCATGTGCAAGCTTTCCTCCATGCTAGAATGATGTTGTTCGAGATGTGCTTGTGTTTGTGAAAGAGGGAAATCTAGCATAGGCTAGCTTTTCCCCACAATGGAATGATATTATTCAAGATGTGCTTGTGCTTCTACAAGACTGAAAGTTAGTATGCACTAGTTTTACCCCACAGAGGAATGATGTTGTTCAAGATGAGCTTGTGCTTGTGCAAGAGAGAAATATTTCACACGGTAGCCTTCCCCCATAGTGGAATTATCTTGTTCGAGATGTGTATATGCTTGTGTAAGAGGGAAAGCTAGCACACGCTAGCTTTTCCCTATGGTAGGATGATGTTCGAGATGCACATCATTGGAATGATGTTGTTCAAGATGGTCGTGTGCTTGTGCAAGAGAGAAAGCTAGTAGGCGCTAGCTTTACACCATGGTGGAATGATGTTGTTCAAGATGAACTTGTGCTTATGAAAGAGGGAAAGCTAACATGCACTAGCTTTCCTTAACGGTGGAATGATGTTGTTTGAGATGTGCTTGTGCTTGTGCAAGAGGGAAGTTTAGCATGTTCAAGCTTTCCTCCATGCTGGAATGATGTTGTTCGAGATGTGCTTGTGATTGTGAAAGAGGGAAAGATAGCACACACTATCTTTTCCCCACAATGGAATGATGTTATTCAAGATGTTCTTGTGCTTCTGCAAGACTGAAAGTTAGTATGCACTGGTTTTACCCCACGGAGGAATGATGTTGTTCGAGATGTGCTTGTGCTTGTGCAAGATAGAAAGCTAGCACATGATAGCTTTACCCCACTGTGGAATGATATTGTTCGAGATGTGTATATGCTTGTGTAAGAGGGAAAGCTAGCACGCGCTAGCTTTCCCCCATGGTAGGATGATGTTCGAGATGCACAACACTAGAATGATGTTGTTTGAGATGGTCTTGTGCTTGTGCAAGAGAGAAATCTAGCATGTGCTAGCTTTCCACCATGGTGGAATGATGTTGTTCGAGAAGCACTTGTGCTTATGCAAGAGGGAAAGCTAACATGCGCTAGCTTTCCTTAACGGTGCAACCATGTTGTTTGAGATGTGTTTGTGCTTGTGCAAGAGGAAAGTATCACATGTTCAAGATTTACTCCATGATAGAATGATGTTGTTCAAGATGTGCTTGTGTTTGTGAAAGAGGGAAAGATAACTTATGCTAGATTTTTCCCACAATGGAATGATGTTATTCAAGATATGCTTGTGCCTCTGCAAGACTGAAAGTTAGCATGCACTAGTTTTACCCCACGAAGGAATGATGTTGTTCGAGATGCGCTTGTGTTTGTGTAAGAGAGAAAGCTAGAACACGCTATCTTACCCACATGGTGGGATGATTTTCGAGATGCGCTAGTGCTTGTGCAAGAGGGAAAACTAGCACACGCTAACTTTCCCCTAGGTTGAAGTGATGTTGTTCAAGATCTGTTTTCACTTGTGCTTATGAAAGAGGGAAAGCTAGCTTGTGTTATCTTTTTCCTACGGTGGAATCATGTTGTTCGAGATGTAATTGTGCTTATGCAAGAGGGAAATCTAGCATGAGCTAGCTTTCCCCAACGGTGGGATGATGTTGTCTGAGATGAGCTCGTGTTTTCCCATTAGGGAAAGCTAGAACAAGCTATAATTCCCCTAGAGTGGGATGATGTTGTCCAAGATGAGCTTGTTCTTGTGCAAGAGGGAAAGCTAGCACACACTAGCTTCCCCCACGGTGGGATGATGTTGTTCGAGATGAGCTCATGCTTGTGCAAGAGAGAAATCTAGCATGCACTAGCTTTCCCCACTGGTGGGATGATGTTGTTCGAGATGGACTCTTGCTTGTGCAAGAGGGATAGCTAACACACCTAATGGTGGGATGATGTTGTTCGAGATGCGCTCCTACTTGTGCAAGAGGGAAAGCTAGAATGCACTAACTTTCCGCCATGGTGGGATGATATTGTTCATGATGAGCTCCTGCTTGTGCAAGAGGGAAAGCTAGGGTGTGCTAGCTTTCCCCCTCTAAAGGATGATGTTGTTCAAGATGCACCCCTGCTTGTGCAAGAGGGAATGATAGCATGCACTAGCTTTCCCGCAAGGTGGGATGATGTTTTTTGAAATGTGCTCCTACTTGTGCAAGAGGGAAAGCTAGCATGCACTAGCTTTCCCCCACGATGGGATGATGTTTAAGATGTGCTCCTGCTTGTTCAAGATGGTAATCTAGCATGCACTAGATTTCCCTCATGGTTACGACTCATGAGATCCTCATTATGCTAGCTTTCTTGCAAAACAATTTGAGGGCTCCAAATACTTTTCAGCCATTGCTTGAAATTGTGGAAAAACATTAAATGCACCAACCATTTTAGACTAATTAATACAAGTTTTTCTGCTAAAAGCATCAAGGAAAGCTCTAAAAAAATCATCCCACATACATATTCTATAAATTTAGGACGACAAATATAGTTGTGCACTAAATCTAGCACCCCGCTTTCTAGTGTAGACATTGTGCCTTCTAATTTGCTTGTCAATTGCACAATATTCATGAGTCCAAATTAGAATCATTTTTTTTGGTTCATCATCCAATTTACCATGCTTTTATTTTTCATTTCTAATAGAGTTTTGGCATTCACATGAAGAAACCTCTAATGACACTAGTCCACAAACTATTTTCTATAATAGATGATGCAACTTATAAATTTAACTTTAAAACATATAAATTCCCTTCTTAGGAGCATGTAAATGAACATTCCTTGCTTGGTTATTCACAATGCCAATTTTT
>ML806446.1:234479-248795 GCA_009831015.1 Picea engelmannii
ACAATATTATTTACTATGTCTAGAATTAAAATTGTCATAATAGTAAGAAACACATTGGTATTATGGCATCAAATAGCTTCTATATAGGTCACTTAAAAATTGCGCCAACCTTCTACTAGTATACTAACTCAACATTAGTTAGTTTATTAAATTATAATTAAATTGGTTAATAATAGTAAGAGACAATATTATTAATGTCATTAAATAGTACTAAACAACTTAGCTTTTAATACAAGTTATAAATAATAGTAATAGAAATAATTTAAGGAATCCAAGTCTAAGAATTAGATTTGCTTCTGCAAGTTTTTGTAAATTTGATTTTATATAGTTTATCATGATAAATTTATCAAAACAATGGTGAATATATACAAAAAGTAGTGAACCAAGCAGTTTTTTAATTCCACAATTTGAAAAAAAACAATCTTGCTAATTTAGTTCAAAATTCTAGATCTATTGTTTTTTATTTAGATCCATTCTTTTACTTAACACACAAGTTAAGATGTAGCTAAATCAAGATCCACTATTGCGATCTAGATCCATTTAACTTTCAATAGAAAAATATAAATAATAATAATGGGAATACATTATAATGATACATGAGAGTTTATAATGATACCTTTATAACAAAAAAATGGTGAATATATACATTCAAAGTAATGGATTAGATGATTTTCTAATTCCGTTTTTGAAAAAACTCAATCTAGATAAAGTTCTAAAATTCTAGATCCACTGAATATTTCCAAATTTAATGAAATATGTGTTAATGAGACTTCGTTTGATTACCAGTCATTAACGTATATCATTAACAAATGCGAAACAACCTACCGATAATGAAAGTAGGTATCAAGGCATTGAGTACATTCTTACAAGTGTGAATAAAAGAGTTGAGGTCGAACACTTGAAGAATCCATCGATCAGGATACATTGATGTATTCTGAACTGTCGATGGCGAGAGAACCTGCCACTGATGACTGCAAGCCTCTAGGTACTCATAGGACTCTGGGCCTTGTTTCCAGAATAGATGAGCTTAAGTTGATGGAAGGAGAACCGCTGAAAGGAGAGAATTAAGGAATCTATCGTCAGTCAACACGAGGTATAAAGTAGTATCTTGATGATTTGGAGCAATGCATACGAAGAACATGTTCACGAACCAATGACCTTGTGTGTCTTTTGCATGCACCAGATGCAAGCAGTGCACGGAAAAGACTCTTTGAATAGCATCCAATAATGAAAACTGTGGACAAAGGCCAAGAAACCACCAATAAGGCTAATGGTATCCAAGAAACTACATGAATCCCAATGTGTGAATATATTTATTTTCGTCGAACACAAGGGAAAATCCCCAGTCAGCAAACAATGAGGAGATGTGGACTATTGGGTTCAAGGTTACCTACCCATAAGGAAAGTAGGACTAGGGTGCACGGTAGCACAACAACTTCATGTAACTCTGAGACACACTGAGGGTATGATCGACATGAAAAGTCAAGAGTTCTGAGAAATGGCTAACACATGATTATAGACATCCTTTGAACAAGAGCATGAGACATATGGAGGACTCTAGCAACATAGACTCAATGATGAAACTTTGTGATACAGGAGGCATCAATCAAAATCTCCATAGGGACTGGAAGAATAACCAGTCAGAGGAGTAAAATCTAAGTAACGCGATCATGTTCCTAAGGTCATGCTACACCCAAAATTTGGATGACAAGTGGACTCAAAATTTTGTTCTATGTTCAAAGGCGACATGACTGCTGCCAACATGAGATAATATTCCTTTCCCACTGGTCTTTTTTTTTTTTTTTCATAGAAAAATGAATGTTATGATATAGAGGAGGAAATGTGTGTCGCGAGTAAGAAACGAGTTCCAGTAGTGGAACATACTTATTCTCAATGCAAGGAGGTGCATGCAGGATATGGCACTCAGGGGAATGTTTCCTCTTAGGTTAAAATGTGTCAAGATGTAAAGGATATAAACAAGGCTCTGCTTGGCTGATGATGTAAATGACTGAGATAATAGGCTTATAATGAAAAAGCAGGAACCAGAAATAGGCTCAATACTGCAAGCAAGAGGATGAGATGAAATTACAACTTAACTCCAAAGAATGTCCTTTTTCATAAATTTAGTCCCCTAGGCCCAAACAATTATAAAAAAATACCCAGGAGAACTCTTCTAGCCACTAGTGACTAGAGTGTTCCTTTTTCAAAATTAGTCTACTTGGCCCGAAAAAGGGTTAAACTTACACCAAATAGCCTTCCTTTCAAATCCAATTTACGAGTGTGAAAGAGACAAATTCACTCGACAATCTTTTCATTTTTTGAGAGAGTCGGAAAAGAGCTTAAAACAAACTCGTGGGAGTCCCATAGGTATAGATCAACATGATTATGAGTAAGAATATGAGGCTCAAACACAAAGTCATATTCTAACTATAAAGGACTCCCGGTCTTTATGGAATAATCTCTGCATGGGAATCAAATGGCACAGAGGTTCTAACTATGGTACCCATGTTTGGTAAGCCTCTACCATTCACTAACAACACTTATAGTAGCAATAAGGAGGTTTTTTGTCACTAACAAATGGGTTCATCCCTAAGGAATATGGATCATAGACATAGAATAATGTAAAAATGCAGGATGGAGTGAGGACCTATCCTATATGCTGGTCAAGGAAATAATACCTACCAAAGTCACGAATGGGTGAAAGGACGCAAGAAACTGTAAGAATCCATGGATAAAACCACCAAAACCAATGCCTTCCACTGCACTATTAGTCGACTAGGCCAAAATATTATCAAAAACTATGTAAAGTGGGTAAATGTTTTTCTATAAATAGTAAAAAAAACACATTTACCATACCATTTCACATTTTTACCCAAATAGTGCATTTTGGACCAATTTGCTCACAACCTTCAAGTGCCAATTGTGGGATCTATGGGCTACGGAAAGGAAAACCGTCTGGACCAAGTAAGTATTCTTACCCTCCTGTTCATTTCTAGTGGATTAGAATTTTAAGAAGAAGTATAAGAGGAAGATGAAGAATATCAAACATAAGTAGAAGAGCAAGTTCAGCAAGTGCCTCCAAAGACACCTAGAAAACAAGTACAAAAGAATCATCCTTCAGATCAGATTATCGGAAACAAGGATGTAGGAGTAGAGACTACAAGAAGAATCTGTTCACCAGAACAAATGAACCTAGCACTCTTATCTACGATTGAACCAAACATTTTTTAAGAGGCCGGGAAGGATGAATTCTGGAATAAGGCCATGGATGAAGAATTTGATCAAATAGAGAAGAATGTCACTTGGGAATTGATTCCAAGACCAAAAAATAAGAATGGGATTGGCACAAAGTGGGTTTTCATAAATACATTGAATGAATATGGACATGTTACAAGGTGTAACGAACCTCCTTCGTTACGACAGCAACTCGGATAATAGGTGTGAATTTTCTTTTTTTGATTTAGACGTGATGTGTGTGCGGTCATGAAAAAGGGGACAGACACACTTGACTCTACGTTGCCACTCGAAAACCAACAAGACGCAACCACAAGTTCATCACAAGAAGACTGAAGGCACACAATGAGTAACTGCAAGCAATAAATGACCATAGACACAAGGCGTACAACGCAAACATTTAACGACATACTGGGTTATGCACAGGACGAACACAGAGGGAAGGATCCATAGTAGTAGATCTTACTATTTCTGCACCGGAAAGCAGGGCGTTTAATCTTAGTTCTCTGCTCCGGGGAGAGAGAATGTCAGATAGGCTCCTGGCCGACTACTCAAGCAGAAACTAGTAATCTCTGTCAGGGGTGTCCCAAGAGTGGAAACCCTGCCTTTAAAGGGCCCGAGACTCTTGATACGGCACAGGATTCCTTACACAAAAATAATCACACACACAGACTTACATACTAAGGCTACATGGAGGCGTCTACATCCCGCCCGACAAACTGACCAAGCAGTTAAATGATTACGACCTCGTACAACACAAATGATGTGAACAACACGTCCTCTAGGAAGGCGCAAATAAGAAGGACTCTGACATTGACCATCCAAGATTAAGACTTAAAGACATAGTCACAGACCAACTACTTCATTTAAAATCATTAATCGACGAGTTATCCAACCTTAAATAAAGTGCAATAATTAATTTATCATATCATCGCCATAACACAACCACATCTTCGCCTTCTATATCACACTATCATTGTATTTAAAATAAGGATGGATCTACCTTTTGTTTGTGTTTAATAACAATGGAACTACCCAAGGACCTGTCCATGACACCCATGTATTTGCCTTTATACTAGTATAGCAGTGTAATTTTAACTAGTAATGGCTTTCATTATTGTCAATAAAATAATCGTGGATTAACTTAATAAATTGAATTCAAAAGGGAAACATATTAGCATCATAGTTAAAAATTATAATGGCCTCATTACAAGACATTGTCAATAAAATATTCGATGCTTAACATAATAAATTAACTTCAAGGGTCCACCCATTTCACTAAGGACAATAATAAGATGAATAATTCCTTACAGTAGCAGAAATACCTTACCCAGACATTACATTACTTATACCACATTCCTCAAAATACCTTCATGCTAAATAACCTTACAACAAATCAATTACCTCACTTATCGTGTGTTACCAAACACTTATCTTTATCATAAATGATCAAAATTTAAATTTTTAAATGTTAAACCATGAACACTTATCTTTATCATAATATTCCACATCAATGATTATCTTTTGCATCAATCTAGATATGTATATCTAATAAGAATCTAGAGTATAAACACTCATCTTTTTCATAATATTCCACATCAATGATTATCTTTTGCATCAATCTAGATATGTATATCTAATAAGAATCTGGAGTATAGTCTATTATAAAAGATAATATGATTTACAAAAACTTAAAGTTTAACATTTCAAATTTACAATGAAAAGTTATGTCTCCAACAAAATAACTTAAGTTAAGTTCAATCATATTTAGTTTAAGTTTACTTTAAATATACATATCGAAATTGAAATTTCACAATTTAAATTTCAGCGTTCCATACTTAATAGCATAAACAAAAATTCAGTATATTAACCCTTCATAAACCATAACGACCTTGAAAATAGGCGTTCTATTCACATTGTCATTTACATTTATTGCAATCATCGATAATTTCTAAGCATTAAAGGCGGGAAAGGCTGGCGTTATGTCCACTCTGCCCAGTACAGGTTAATAATCGACAACCTGGAGAACGATGGGCACACGTAACGCTACCCAACTCAAACGACACAGCAACCAAAAAAAACACAATTTCAAAAACCACGAAGGAGATGGGGTTCTTTCTAATCCCTTAATTACACTGCGCAGGCTCAACAAAAATGATAAGACTATAAGGACAACGTTCTTTCAAATAGGATAAGGATTTAATTCTTTTAATGATGGGAATGCCAAGAATTAATCGAGGATAAACTAAAATCACATATTCGGAAGGATCTGGACTGCACAATGGAGTATCGGAGGACTAGACATAGTCTTAAGATTTAAAAACACTCTAAAAATGAATAGGATTACATTACCATTCAAGAGTAAAGTAGTAATCTGAGGTTTAGGGTTGAGTCTGGCATAGGATCTATAGTTTAAAACTGGAATTACATTTCTACAGAAAAGAAAATTCTAGAGTAAAATTGAGGCTTGATTTTTTAAAAGACGTTATATCTAGTGATTTTTCGATTTACTTATGCATTAGTTTAGTTTAATACCACTGATAAATAAATTTTTAACCGAAATAAAATTCTTCCAAAACAGGTTCTACAGCCGAAAAGACTCACTTAATAACTCCTGTACGAGTCCTGGAGTTGTTATTATATTGTTTTTATAATAAGAACCATCATGAGAGAAATAATAACAAATTACCTAGGGTTTATTTTACCAACATAACTATTTGATAAAAACGCAGACAGGTAATAATTTACTGCCCCGAAATTTGAGGAGAACGCATACCTGTAAGAATTTACTGCCCAGAAATTTGATAATTTAAGATTGGCTGAAAACGCAGACATGTAAATACACCGGCAGGAAATAAAAACAATGCCCCCGGCAGAAAGTAAATACACTAATAGAATAAATCGCCCCGACAATGTAGAAACACCTTGGCTGAATGGTTAAAATGCCCTCGGTGAAATTGAACGCCCACCGAGAACGATTTCTCCCACAGGGAAATTAAAAACGCAGAGAAATATTCCTTTTACAACCAGTGCGGGGATATACGACCCAATGCAGAAACGTTTAACCATTAAATCGCTGCAAAACCCCAACCCAACGCAGAGAGACTCTAACTTATCTACGCGGAGAAATTATTCCTTTTCATCTACTATCTAATCTAAACAACAGAGGTAATCTATATTTCTCACCCCTTACACAATGAAATTTGTCTAAGTATGAAAACCCAATGTTTCAACCAGATCCTAAACATAAATCTCTCATTCGTCTATCATTCAACCAGAAATCATACCTTTGCCTGAATGCTTGCTCCTGGTATCATCCCCCGTTCATGTCGCGTCCTGCTCTCCGTGCTTCTCCCGCTCGCCGACCGTAGAGGACTCACCGGTACCTCCCAGCCAAACGCTAGGGGTACTTTGCTTCCCCCTTAGCCCCCCGAGCCGCAAAGGGGCCACACAAATCCAGAAGGTATACCTAGCTTCCCAGCTCGCCTCCAAGGCTGAGCTACCACTCTAATACTACTGAGAAAATCCCCAACTCCTCACAAGAAATTAGTCCAGTCTCCAATTTTGGCAGCATAACAATACCTAATAGCTTCCCCCCCCACTTTCTTTCCCCCATGCCCCTTACTTTTTATCCAGTTTTGACCTAAATCTCATTTATTTTAAGTTTTAATCAAAAACCCTCTAAAAATTCTATGTCTTACAAGTGTCACTCATCCCCCACGTTTCTCCAAAAAAAATTTCCCTCTTTTTTTTTTCTTTTTAAAAAAAACTCAAAAAGGTAAATGCGCTAAGCATCTTTTCATTTTATTTTTTTAAATTCATATATATATATATATATATATATATATATATATATATATATATATATATATATATATATATATATATTTATACTCCAACTTGTTAAATAATTTTATTACTATTGGTTCAATCTGAGTTTATGTATGAGTTTTAAGGAATATAGTTTAGTCCCTTAAGCATTCTTTATTCACTAATGGTTATGTGCTCTATCAATCAAAACTATGGCTTTTGGTATTCGTTTAATTTATGAATTAGTTTAATTTTTGAAAAACTAAAGCGTTCATAAGGGAGTTAGGCTTTCAATAAGTTAATGAACTCTCATTGCAGGTTGTGGTTAACAAAGGAGAGGCCTTCAATGAAATTTATTGTCTGAGTTAACTAAAACGTATCCATTGATATACTGGTTGTAGTTGGATGAAGTTAACGCTAATGAATCCAAGAACTAGAGCTCAAGTGCATTCTAAAAATTGTATTCTCCTTGCACTGCATTGAGGTGCGAACCCTAGCCTAAAATCTCATAATGATGTTTTGCTTAATTATTTTAATGGTTATTAGGGTTAATTGTTATTACTAAAGATATTTGGGTATAGGATTAGGTCAAGATTCATAGGAGCTATTTCATTTAGAATTAGGGTTAGGCTCTTTTTAGAGTTAGAGTTAGGGCCTTTTTCCTTAAGGTTAAACGAAATTTTTATCTTAGAGAAGTTTATTTATTTATTTAGGTTTAGATTTTGAACTAGACGACGATTTGTTTAGGGGTGTTGTTTTAATAATTTATTAAGGTGTTATTGTCTTAGGGCTATTTAGGTTTGTTTCCTTCATCCACATCAATGTGACGTGCCCTTCAGGACGCACCTCGTGCTCCAAGGGTGCCACTCGCCTCGTTCGTTTCCTTTGCGCGACGTGCCCTTCAGGATGCACCACGTGCTCCAAGGGTGCCACTCGATTCTTGTGTTTCTTTTGTGTGGCGTGCCCTTCAGGATGCACCAAGTGCTCCAAGGGTGCCACTTTCCAACTGGACTGATTGGTAGACATCTATAACCCCTGGAGTCAACAATCCACCAGGTGAACTTGTGGGAGACTAAGGGTTCTAAGTAATAAGCCCCCCTGCCTTATTGTGCACCCCTTAGAATCATCGTGAGCGACTGTCGCAGTCTGCCCTCACGACATCGTGGATCCTCTCAAACTAGGTAATCGTTAACCTACAGTTCGAGCCACAGTGGGAGTGCTAGTAGGCGGTGGCAGGGCTGTTGTCCACCCCTCTCCCTCAACCTCTCTGGAATCGTGTGTGGCCCCTTTACTCCATATGTGAGTCTGGTCAGCAAGCTATTGTCAGCCTACATCATCAACAATCATGTCAAAACATGTCAACATCATATCATCATATCAAAGAAATATCACAGTAAATAAATCAACCCAAATAGCACACTCCCTGACTCAATCCGGAGTCCAAGGTGTTCCATCAATGCCTCTGCATCCTCAAGGTCAAAAACCCTTCACACTCAAATAAAACTGAGTCACTAGCACCTGTCTACATCAAATAGTAAAACATCATGTCATTTGTCAATCGCATCATAAGTATAAATGGTTTAACATCACAAAATTCCAGATCACTTGCGAGCAAGTGTCCTCAAAAAATAAGTTTTCTCAGTGCGCCAGAGCGGGATGTTACATACACCCCCTCTTGGTCTAAACTTCGTCCCGAAGTTTCTTAGTATAATGCTGAAATAAAAGTACCACAGTATCATAAGTCTATCTATCAAACAAAAATGGAAACTACTGGCGCATATCATATGCTTCCTCCCAGGTCGCCGAGTGCAGACTATAACTATCCCACTGGACCTTGACCTGATCTACCATTCGACATTGTAACTGTCGAACACGATGATCTAAGATGCGGACTGTCTCAGCCATGAGCGCTCCCTCGTCCGATACTTGCAAGGGACTTAGGTCAATCACGTGTGTATGATCACTAATATAATGTCTCAAAATAGATACATGAAAAACATCGTGCATATGCCTCAAAGAATCAGGCAAGGCTAGTCGATAGGCCACTGGCCCCTTTCTCTCCACAATCTCGAAAGGTCCCACGAACCTAGGAGAGATTTTAGCTCCCTTTCCAAACTTGATTGAACTCTTATGCGGTTTAACCCACAAGAAGACTCGATCGCCGACCTCGTAACTACGGTCGACTCGGTGCGCATCGGCATAACTCTTATGTCGATCCTGCGCTTCTTTAATCCTTTGTCTTATGGTTTGAATTTGCTCTTCCATTTCTCGAATCGCTTCTAGTCCCACCAGGACCCTATCCTCAAGCCGATCCCAACTTAAGGGCGTCTGACACAGTCGCCCATAAAGGAACTCAAAAGGCGCCATCTTAATGGTTCTCTGGTAATTGTTGTTGTAAGCGAACTCTACTAGAGGCAAGAATTCCTCCCAATGCTTTTGTTGGTCCATCACGTACATGCGCAACATGTCTTCCAAGATTTGGTTTGTTCGTTCGGTCTGCCTGTCAGTCTCTGGGTGGTATGCAGTACTAAAATTGAGTTGGGTTCCCAAGGCCTCTTGGAAACTCGTCCAAAATCGTCCAGTAAAAATCGATCCTCGATCAGATATAATCTTCTTAGGCACACCATGCAGCCTCACAATCTCACTGATGAAAATTCTCGCTATGTCAGGTGCCTGATACGTCGTACGCACAGGAATAAAGTGAGCACTCTTCATCAGAGTGTCTACTACTACAAAAATTGAGTCGTGTCTCCTTGCCGTCAGTTGCAATCCAACAATAAAATCCATCAAAATGACTTCCCATTTCGATTCTGGAATGGCATGTGGTTGAAGTAAACCTGTCGGGTGTCTATGCTTAGCCTTTACCTGCTGACACTCTAGGCATCTAGCCACAAAGTTAACTATGTCGGCCTTCATCCCTTTCCAAAAGAATAATGGTTTAAGGTTTGCTCTCATCTTCGTAACCCCCGGGTGAGCCATGTAAACTGCTCTATAAGCCTCGCTTAGGATCAACATCCTCAACTCGTCGTTTGGTGGTGTGTAAATCTGACCTCTAAACCTCAATAACCCATCGCTATCAAAATAAAATCCCTCATATCGTGGTACCATCATTGTGTTTTGTCCAACAAAATCCTCGACTTCTTTGTACCAGTCATCGTCACACTGTAAAGTGAAAATATTCTCACGTAGATTCGTTTGAAGAGGCAACACCGAAAAGATGCATGGCCTCCGACTCAAAGCATCCACCACTCGGTTCACTGTTCCCTTTATGTAAGTAATCTCGAAGTCGTACTCGCTAAGCAATTTCGACCAATGCCGTTGTCGCGCGTTCAGGTCGCTCTGCGTGAAAATGTGTTGCAGCCCACAATGATCCGTCTTTAATTCAAATTTTCGTCCAACAAGTTAGTGTCTCCAAACCTTCAAGGCATATACGATGGCTAATAACTCCAAATAATGCATCACGTAGTTTTCCTCATGCCTTCTCAGCTTCCTCGAAATGTAAGCAATCACTTGTCCGTCTTGCATCAAGACTCCGCCTAAACCTTCCTTGGATGCGTCAGTGCATACCAAGAAGTCTGCATCCATGTCAGGGACCTTTAGTATCGGCACTGTCATCAGCAACTCCTTAAGCCTCCGAAATGCTTCCGCGCATTTCTCGGTCCAGACAAACTTCTCGTTTTTCTTCTGTAATTCTGTGATCGGATTTGCTATCTTTGAAAATCTCTCGACAAACCGTCGGTAGTATCCTGCTAAACCCATAAAACTACGCACTTCTGTGACATTCGTTGGCGCAGGCCATTCCATAATAGCCTCAACCTTGGCTGGATCCACGGTGATACCTTCGCCGGAGATGACATGCCCTAAGTAGTGAATCCTTGATTGATAAAAAGAGCATTTGGACAACTTCCCATACAATTTGTGCTCTCGAAGGCACTGCAGTACCAAGCGCAAGTGCTCATCATGCTCCTCCATCATCCAAGAGTAGATCAAGATGTCGTCAATGAATACTTGGACGAACTTGTCCAAGTACTCACGGAACACCTCGTTCATCAAACTCATGAATACCCCTGGGGCGTTTGTCAGTCCAAACGGTAAAACAGTAAACTTGTAATGTCCAAATATCGTCTTAAAGGTGGTCTTAGGGATGTCATCCTCCTTGATCCGTAGCTGGTGATACCCGGATCGTAAATCGATCTTGGAGAACACCGTCGCACCCTTCATTTGATCGAACAGATCATCAATTCTTGGTAAGGGATATTGATTCTTGATCGTAGCCTTGTTCAGTTGACAGTAGTCAATGCAAGGCCTCCATGATCTGTCCTTCTTTCATATGAAAATAACTGGTGCACCCCACAGTGACACACTAGGACGTATCAGTCCCAGGTCCAACAACTCCTTCAGTTGCATTTTCAACTCTTTCAACTCCGGGGTCGACATCCAATAAGGCGTTCTTTCTATCGGTTCGATTCTCGGTTTCAGGTCTATGGTAAACTCCAGTTCCCTTTACGGTGGTATCCCAGGCAACTCCTCTGGAAATACGTCCGCAAACTCCTTCACCACCAAAAGGTGTTCTAGACCTTCCGCTACTCCCTTCTCGTTTAGCGTGAGGATCACATAAAGTTTTCACCCCTTGCGCATACTCTTCCGTAACTGTAAGGAAGAGACGAACCGCAGGGAAACTCCCTGGTTTCTTCCTACAATCACACATCTCTATCCTTCGTCATCAACCAAGCTCAACCATTTCGTCTTACAGTTGAGTATCGCCTCATGCGTTTCCAACCAATCCATACCGATCACGACGTCATAAGATCCTAAGATCATGACGTACAATTTGACCCTCGTGACAAACTCTCCCAGGTTAAGGGCACAGCCCGTAACCCTTCCTCCAACCTTCTGTTTGGCTCCCGAAGCCATCTCCGTGAAGCTAAACTCATCCTGTTTGACTGCCTTTACCTTAATCCTTTTTAGCGCTGCACCAGAAATGAAACTCTCAGTAGCTCCTGGTTCTATCAAAATACTAAGGGTCTGGTCAGCGACAGTACCTGTCGTCTCGAGCACAGTCGACTGGTGCTCTGCCTGGTGGTTATTCACCACTGCATGAATCCGATGGGCCTTTCCCATATCTCCCACGGTAGCGGGTCCGGCTGATCCAGACACCCTGGTCCTCTCCACGGGATAGTCGCGCTGGTAGTGTGGTTCCCCACACGTCCAACACCCCTTCTTCGGCCCAGTAGTCCTGGTGCCCAAAGTAGAAGATGACTGCCCACCGGCCTGAGGCCCTGGTCTATTCTGCTGAACAGGCCTAAACTGTTGTTATTGCGGGCGACGCTGCTGCTGGTGCTGTGGTCCTCGATAAGGTGTCCGCTGCTGAGGCGGTGGTCGTCGGGGTGTAGCAAAATTGGATCCCCTCTGGAAGCCACGATGTCCCAGCGTATGTCTCGCTGGTGTCTGATGCTGCGGTGTACCAGTTGAACTATGCCCTGCGGGTCTCGTTGGAGTCCTATTCTGACCCCCACAGATAAGCTCCTCCTCTGCTATGAGGGCCTTTTGGACAGCGTCATGCAAGGTTTGAGGCATCAAGATCCTAACCTTCACACGTAGGCTGTCGTTAAGGCCAAACATGAACCGGTTGACCTTGAGCTTCTCAGTGTTGAGGTACAGAGCATACCGGAGCAGCTCTATAAAATATGCCTCATACTCGGGCACCGTACGATCTCCCTGTTGTAACGCGTTGAACTCATTGAGCTGACGCTCAATGAATTCCTCTGAAAGGTACCTCTCTCAGAACCGTTCCTCAAACAGTTCCCATGACACGTCTTCAACGGCCATGTTCAGCTGCGGCAGGAGCGTCTTCCACCATAGAAGAGCACTCCCCTTTAGTTGAAAGACCGCCATGCAGACCTTCATGTTGGAGGTATAATCACGAAGTGCGAAGCATGTCGCCATGTTCTCCAACCATGCCTCGGTGGCCGCACCATCCGAGGCACCAAAGAACTCGGGAAATTTTACTTTCTCGAGTTCACGGTGAATGCTACCTGTAACAGCCGGTGCGCGCGGTGGGACCTCAGTGGGTGCCAGCACCCGGGCCTCGTCTCTGTCCAATCGGCTGATCAGAGCCTCGGACATGTGCTGAAAAGATCTCATCATATCGACCACGTCTCCAATTTCTATCTACTCCTGTCCGAGCACCTGCTCGCCTCCCTGGGGGTTAGACCCCTCAGGCGTGGATGCTACTAGAGGCGTCACGCCTCCTCCCCTAGCACCCCGTCGTCTGCCTCCGTGACGTCCTCTAACCATGATTACCTGCATGCACACAACCAACTCGATCAACAACAGTATAATCAATCTAATCATGTCAATGAAAGCCGTGGCGAATCCCAAGTCGTGGTTCGAATCGGCTCTGATACCATATGTAACGAACCTCCTTCGTTACGACAGCAACTCGGATAACAGGTGTGAATTTTTTTTTTTGATTTAGACGTGACGTGTGTGCACGCGTGAAAATGGGGATAGACACACTTGACTCTACGTCACCACTCGACAACCAACAAGATGCAACCACAAGTTCATCACAAGAAGACTGAAGGCACACAACGAGTAACTACAAGCAATAAATGACCATAGACAAAAGGCACACAACGAGTAACACTTATCTTTATCATAATATTCCACATCAATGATTATCTTTCGCATCAATCTAGATATGTATATCTAATAAGAATCTAGAGTATAAACACTCATCTTTTTCATAATATTCCACATCAATGATTATCTTTTGCATCAATCTAGATATGTATATCTAATAAGAATCTAGAGTAGAGTCTATTATAAAAGATAATATGATTTACAAAAACTTAAAGTTTAACATTTCAATTTTACAATGAAAAGTTATGTCTCCAACAAAATAACTTAAGTTAAGTTCAATCATATTTAGTTTAAGTTTACTTTAAATATACATATCGAAATTGAAATTTCACAATTTAAATTTCAGCATTCCATACTTAATAGCATTAACAAAAATTCAGTATATTAACCCTTCATAAACCATAACGACCTTGAAAATAGGCATTCTATTCACATTGTCATTTACATTTATTGCAATCATCGATAATTTCTAAGCATTAAAGGCGGTGTTTATGGATAAATCCGTAAGTGCGGACACAAACCGATCTCCCCAAGATCCACCTGGATCTGGAACAAAACAAGACAGAATAGGACGCTTTCCTTAAGTTTTAAATATTGAATTTACTAAGAAGCAAGAATAAGTAACAT
>ML806446.1:262172-272387 GCA_009831015.1 Picea engelmannii
CCTGAAGGTAGGAGGTCTTCTTGGATATTCATCTCTTTTGTAATCATTCCTTCTTTCTGGTATCCTGGTCCACTTCTCATAAACTATCTGTGTAGCTCTTTCTTCAACCTTCTTGTTGGTATTTGCATCTTCTTTGTATGAAGCTTCACCCATGCATCCAAGATGTGTTAATTATTTTGGCACTTGAGATTTTCTTAAGCTCTTCCTCAATGAGACAACTTCTTGTTCAAGTTTCTCACAATCTTCTTCTTTCTTTATCATTTGGACCTTCTTTACTTATGTTATTCTTCTTGCTTCTTCGAGTAGAGTTTTCAAGGAAATGGTTTCTTCTCTTAGTTTCTGAAAGTATTCTAATTCTTTCTTTAAGCTTACAACTATCTTTTCATAACTATCCAATTCACTTATTAGTTTTCTATGCGTGTCTTTGAGCTTGCTATTTTCAATCTCAGCATGCCCTACTCCTTCACAATTAAAGAAAAAGACCTGGCCTCTATTTTCTTCTTTGAAATCTGAGATGTTGTAATCTTCTTCAACTTCTTCTTCTTTTGCTGCTTCTTCCCTTGCATAAAGGTATTGTAGCTCGTCCCAAAGCTCTTTTTCTGATGCACATGATCCCACCTTGGATTTCACCAAATATTTCAATCCATCCAGGATGGTATCTATTGCCAGTTTGTTGTTCCTTTTTGCTTCCTTCTGAGCTACAGTCTTTGGTTTCTTCAAAGCATTGTATCATGAAGCAACTAAGAGCCAAACATCTGCCCCATGAGCTTTCAAGTAAGTTTCTATTCTATTTTTCCAGTATTCAAAATTGCTTCCATCAAATGGTGGAATCCCATTTGGAATGTCGTCTTCCAGTTTTCATATGATCTTCCTTCCAATGGTTAAATTGTACTGAAGGTAACCCGCTCTGATACCAATTGTTGATACTGAGAAGGGGGTGAATCAGTATCAAGTACAATTTAAAAACCATTTTCAACTTATACTTAAACCATTCAATTATATCCAATGAGAAATTAACAATAGTATAAGAGCTACACCAATACATCACAATACACCATGCACAATATATGAGAAATAATCAATAGTTTTTGTTCAAGGGAAGTAATGAATTCCAAAGGTAGCTACAGCTTCCAAATGTAAAGGGAGGGATAAACCTCCAAGAGCAATATACAATCCTCCAATATCAAGATAGAGTTGAACTCTCCATCCTTGCCCCTTCCTTCCACCCAAGAATATATGAGAGATAATAAAACTTTACATTAAATCATCACTATCAACCAATCATCACATAGAACCTGATAATGCTTCCTCGGACTTCTTCAATTTCTGCAATTCTTCAATTCTTGGAGTACTCTGATCCTATAGATAATATTATTCAATGTATTCTCTAAAACTCCTCCATTTTTCACTACTTGAATCCTCCCCAAAAAGAGGTTATAGAAAGAATGGTAGACTTTATTCAATTCTGGTCTATTCAGAAGACCCAACTTGTACAGCATGCTTCGCACTCAATATTTAACATCCGATTATGAAACTCTCACACAAGAAACTATAGATTTTACTCTTTCTAATGGAAGTGGTCCCACTTCATTTGGATTCTCTATGAAGAAGTTATGATTGTTTTACCCGGAACACCAGTTTATTGACTAGCTTCAGGACTGGTCACAAACCCTATCTTCCACAGAGTGTATCTCCATAATTATAGAGAATCAAGAGCTTAAATTTTTACCAGATGTACCTTGATATGTCTTCTCAATACCATAGTGATTTCACCATATGAATCGTTCTAGAAATTTTTTTATAGAAAAAATGGTAAGATGACCTGAAAATAACATACCTTAGAACACATCACCAAAAGACTTCATCCTCCCTTGAAATTTGGCCTTCTTTTACTTTTTATTTCCTATGAAATTCGACTTGTATCAAAATGAATGTATAGTAATGTTTATTTATACCATTTATGTCACTTCATTTTAACATTAGGGCCGACCTGACACTTTCTTATTTTGTAATTATTTTCTTTAATTATCTTTAGGGCCTACATGTACTTCCTTCTTCAATTCACTTTGTCATCTTCAAAAATTCATTTCTCCTCAACCATGAGGATCCATGTGACGTGACACATACCACCGAAAATAACATGATGTATACTATCCATCCATGGGTGTTGTATCTACATGTGCATTGTCTTTCATGTCCAAATACCTTCATCAATCTTGTAGTCCAAAACCCATGACTAGGGTTAACATCAATGACAACAACCAATCTTCCAATAGTATGGTCTAAAACAAGCTCCTAGAGCATGGTAATCTAGACTGGATAAATCTCTACAACAGGAAGGGTTCAGAAAAGGAAGTGCAGACAACAACCTCTACATCATGGTAACTCAAGATAATATTTTATTAATTGAATTTTATGTTGATGATATTATTTTTGGAAGTATTGTTGACAGATTAAGCCAAAAATTGGAAAAGGATATGTAGAATGAATTTGAAATGTCATTACTTGGAGAACTATCCTTCTTTCTGGGTCTTCAGATATGTCAAAGAAACCAAGGAATTTTTATTTCTCAAACTAAATATATCATAGAAATGTTAAAGAAGTTCGGAATGGAAGATTGAAAACTAGTTACCACTCTTATGCAAACCAATTGCAAGTTGATAAAAGATGATGATTCAAGTCTACATACCAGAGGAAATACATGTCATTGATTGGTAGCTTACTATATGTGACAACATCTAGACCAAATGTAATGCAGGCAGTTGGACATGTGACCCAATTTCAAGAAGCACTAAAGAAATCACATGTCTCAGCAGTGAAGAGAATTTTCAGATATTTCAAAGGAACATAAGAGTTTGGATTATGTTATCCAAAAGGAAAGGATCTATCACTTATTGCCTACACATATGCAGATTGGGAAGGTTTCATTAATGACCGACGAAGCAACATTCTACTTGGGTGAGTTTTAGTATCTTGGCTAAGCAAGAAACAATCATCAATATCTTTATCTACAGTGGAAGCATAGTATATTGCAACATCAGGATGTTGTACTCAGATTCTATGGATGAAACAAACTTTGATAGATATACAAGTTGAGTATGATGAGCCCATTCCAATCTATTGTGATAATACAAGAGCCACCATTATCTCAAAGAACCTGGTGATGCACTCCAAGACGAAGCACATTCCAATAAAGTATCAATTTCTATGGGAATAGGGTGCAGATAAGAACATCAGAGTTGAATATGTGGGCACAAAAGAACAAGTGGAAGACATCTTTACAAAATGGCTTCCAAGGGAAGCCTTTGATTATCTTCGCCAGAGACTCAAAGAAATTTATACTCCAAAATGAATTTTATTGAATGCTTATATTATATGTATTATATTTACACGAGGAAGCACCATAAAGAGAACAGTTCATGTCAGGAGATCAGTTTAAGGAAGAGTTCAATCAGGGGAGTATCCCCAAGGAAAGTTTAGCTAGAGGGAACAACCCCCGATGGAAACATACCTTTGCCATTTATGAAAAAGGGGGAGATATTTATCAGATGCAGAGCACAGAGGCATGGTTCCAAGGGGAGCGATGGTCACATGAAGAGCATGAGTGATATGACTTCAATATTGCATGACATGACTTTAGTATTGCATCAAAGTGTTGTCATCAATGCCAACAGGGGAGATTTTTTATTAATTGGGTTGGTTGTCATTGATGTCAACCCTTGAAGATAGTCTGGTAGTAAATTTCGGTAGCACAAAGGTTTTGGTAATGGACCCAAGTTTTTTGGATGGATAATGGTATGCATTTTGATATATTTGCAGGTAAAACTACTCTAGATGGATAGTACAGTCATGTCATTTTCGATGGTATGTGAAACGTCACATAACTCCTCACGATTAGAGAGTTATGGCCATGTGAAGTTGGAGAACCCTTATGAGTCATCTAGAAGCCCCAAAAGGTCAAAGTAGTCAAATTGTTTGCAAAGAAGAAATTATTTAAATAATAAAGTGAAGTGATGAGTGTACTATAAGTCAAAGAGGATGCAAAAGAAATTTTTTAAATAATAAAGTTAATGGAGAAATTATTAATTATGGAAAGTGTTTAAGTTAAGTGGACAAGTGGTTATAAGTGGGTTAACCCTAAAATAGGGAAAGTGGGTTAAGATGGTTAGAAGGTAACTCCTTGAGGAAGCTACATAAAAGTATAAATAAGAGGCAAGGGTCTCTCATTCAAATCACACTTGAATATCATTGAATATCTATTTTTGTGAAAGGTTATTTGGTCAGGTATTATTGATAGAGAAAAGTACGGTAGGAAAACTACGGAAAAAAAAGTGCGGCAGAAAAAATGCAGCAGGAAAATTGTGGCAGAAAAACTACGGCAGGAAAATTGCAGTAGAAAAAGTGCGATAGGAAAAGTGTAGCAGAAAAAGTGCGGCAGAAAAATTGCAGCAGAAAAAGTGCGGCAGGAAAACTGTGGCAGAAAAAGTGCGGAAAGAAAACTACGGAAGAAAAAGTACGGAAAGAAAAGTGCGGCAGAAAAAGTGCAGTAGAAAAATCGCAGCAGGAAAAGTGCAGAAGAAAAATTGTGGTAGTGGATTTGCGGCGGAAAAACCGTGGCAACAAAACACTGCAAGAAGAAAAAAAGGTATGGTTTTCATATGTGTAGTATTGAATTTATGAATCAAGTTGAGGGTTTTCCTTGTAAATATGTTGGATGCCCTCTTGGGAGTTTATGGCTTGTTGTAGAGTTGATATGACGCAGATCTACTGAAGTTTATTATTGGTTCATGTTTGAGGGATTTTGGTTGAGGTATGTTGTTGAAGTTATTTCTACAGATAGAGGTTGTATAACAGTGAGGGTCTAGCACATGGTTTGAGGTATAGTCTTGCGGTATAGTGTTTGAGTTATATGTGATCAGATTAGATTTGGATGATGAAATTGATGAGGGCTTTTGGTTGAGGTACATGTTGGGTACATGGTTGAGACAAGTAGTTTATGAGTTGGCACATACATGAGGTGTATAGTTGATGATGTTGGTACATCTTGATGAGTGATAGTTTATGTGTGTTCAATGCATGATTGTGATGCAGGAGCATCGCCAACACATCAAGCAAGCCAGCGTGAAAGAGGAAGACAGCTGGACAAGCCAACACAAATTTTGAAAAAACTTTGGAATTGTTGCACGATCTTAAATGAACCATTAAGATGAAGCGCACTTTGTATATTGTAAATGGACCTTGAGTGGATAGCTCTCGTCCTTAGTAGATAGACGACATTTAAAATAGTTAATGCAGGTAGATAGAAATTTAATTTTAGATTTGATAGCTTTAGAGCGCAAGAGGGAAACGGGATATAGACACCCTCATTGTGCATTTGTATTATTGAGAATTCTGGAGCATTAGAGCAAGAGCATGCAGAGAGCTATGTAAGAATACCCATGTACAAATACTTGAATTAATAGAAGAGATTGATTCAAATTCATGGTTTTTGTGTCTGTTCTTTGTGTATTGATGTTGATGTGTCATGAATGGTTGCTTTCAGTCACACATTTGCTTTTATGTGTTGTGTATATGATTTCATGTTTGAATTGAAGCTTGAAAGGGTGAAGGAATGAGTTTCAATTGTTTCTCTATTTGAGCTGTAGAATTCCTGCAAGGAGTGCAGTTGAATTGTCCGCAAGGAGTGTGTTGACAGAGGGGTTCAAATAGAGATAGCTTTTTTTCTCATTTCCTCAAAGGTGCAGTTGGGAACAGGGCCGTGCAAGGAGTGCGCAGGCTGGGTAAAAGTTTCAGGGTTGCGA
This sequence comes from Picea engelmannii, assembly GCA_009831015.1. Classification (NCBI taxonomy): domain Eukaryota; kingdom Viridiplantae; phylum Streptophyta; class Pinopsida; order Pinales; family Pinaceae; genus Picea; species Picea engelmannii. The sequence continues at coordinate 267,974 of ML806446.1, forward strand.
ACCCGAGTAAAGAGCTGAAAGACTGTTGTTGCGGGGGTGCACAGAGTCGAGGGACTTCAACACTTAGATGTTGTTGAAGGTTTGCCGCAAGGAGTGCGTGGAAGAGGGTTTTCTTTCTAAAGACTTAAAGCTGTGGGAAAATCTCAGGAAGGATAGGCCTTTGAGTTTGTTGGAGAACAGCGAGGACAAGTTGTGACTTTAAGTTCGAGGGAAGCGTCGCAAGTTTGCGAGTAGGTGAACGAGTTCCGTGGAAAAGAACACTTAGTCCTTTCGCAGAATTCATCGGGAAGGAACAGATAGTCGGTATTCTCCGAGGAGAATCCTCGAATTTCTGTGGGTCGTCAGATCTTGTGGATGTGCAGGGGAGATACAGTGGTGTATTCCCGAAGGTTTAAGCTCAGGACAGATAGAGCATTGATCCAACTCAACCAGAACCGTTGGATCTACACGTATATCGTGTATCGGGGTTTTGTAGATTGAACCTCCAAAGTATTGCAACAGGAATTGTGACATCACGATCCACGATATTTCGACAGACTCAGAACCATCCATCAATTGGGACGCGTGTCAGAAGATCCAAAGAAGTCGGGGTTTGGAGCATTGGAGATTTCGGAGACGAGATACTCTTGCAGCTTGGAATCGTGAAACACGATATCCCGACGGAAGAGTTGTGTGGGACCACAAGAGTCAGAGTGGAAGACAGGTGGCATAAGTCATCAGGGTTTCACAGCGAGAAGCACCGAGACATTGACATCAGGATTCGCGATCCCGCGAAGTCCGAAATCTCGATGGAAGTGGCAGGAGTTGAAGGGACAACTTGCGCGTGCGTCATAGTTTCGGTGTATCAGGCATCAGGAGTCAGAAAACTAAGTTGTTGAGCATCGCGAGTAGCGAAATCGCGATAGGAGCAAGTTCCGATAGATAAAGGTAAAAGTCAACGTTGACTTGCATCGGGGATCGGGGTTTTGAGAATCCAAAACCACGTGACCACAAGACTCGTGAAACTGTGAAGTCCGATTTGCCGATCGCTAAGGGAGATCTTTTGGAGAACTGTTGTGGGGGTGGAAAATTCTCGATATGGAATTAGAAGAGATTTTCAGTTCTTCAGGCCAAGGAAGGAGGAGGTCCTATGAGCGGACACTGCCTGAGGGCGCGCCTGCATCAGTTTGGTATGAGAGCAAGAAAATTTCTTTGCTTTCTGTAGCAGAGAAGAAGGAAATTCACCATGCCACCAAGGAGATGAGATAGACAGTCACCTGATCCAGAGGAAAGAGAAAACCCGAGGTGAAGGGGTAGGCAAGTGCAGAATCCAGAAATGGAAAGAGAGATACATGATCTACTAGCTAGAATCGAAGATATGGAGACAGCACAAAGACGCATAGTTGGTGCTGGGAATCTAAGTGATTCCGAAAGTGAGGTTGAGGCTGAACATGAAGAGGAAGTTGCAGCTGAAGATGCATCAAATGAGCGTTTGATCAGAGCTATTGCCAGGATGGGTGCAAAAGCAAAGATGGACATTCCAGTTTACGAGGGAAACTTGGATGCAGAGGAGCTTCTAGATTGGATTAGAGCTCTAGATACTTACTTCGACTACAAAGATGTCGAAGAAGACAAGAAAGTCAAGCATGCTATTACACACTTGAAAGGACATGCAGCATTGTGGTGGGATGAACTACAAGCTGACAGATGTTGCAAGGGAAAGCAGAAGATCAAGAGCTGGGACAGGATGATCACGAAGATGAAGGCGAAATTCATCCCCAGAGATTATCAAATTACTCTGTTCAGGAGAATGCAGAACCTAAGACAGAAGTTGATGACAGTGAAAGAATACACTGAGGAATTCTATAAACTGAACATCAGGGTAGGTCATCAGGAGAGAGATGATGAAAATGTTGCCAGGTATATGAATGGCCTGAGATATGATATCCAAGATGAGATGAGCATGGTTACCATCCGAACGGTGGAAGATGCTTATCAGATGGCTCTGAAAGCAGAAGAGAAGCTGAGTCGAAAGCAAATTCAGAGGGGCCGAGGCAGAAGCCAACCCAGAGGCAAAGCAGTTGCCCAGGACAAATATCAGAAGCCTAAGGAGGAATGGAAGAAACCTCAGACTCGTACATAGAGGGGTGGAAGTTCACAGAGAGGGAAACAATATGCAGAACAGAGAGGGAATCATAATGAGCAAAGGGGAGATTATGCTAACAACAACACTTTTCCTCGTACTAGAGGTAGAGGAAGAGGAAGAGGTGGAGTCATCACATGTTTCACATGCAGGAAGAATGGGCACAAGTCTTACGAGTGTCCAGAAAAAAAGAAGGACATTGGAGAAGCTCCCATCACCGAAGCACAGAGGCGGGATGTTGAGGCCGAAGACGCTGAAGGCGGAAGATCGCTTATGATGCGAAAAGTCCTTTTGACACCCGAGAAGGAGGTGGAAAGCTCAGTCTAAAGGACCAGACTTTTTAGGACTGCTTGCAAGACCAAGGACAGGGTGTGCAAGGTCATCGTAGACAGTGGTAGCATGGATAATCTCATATCCACAGAGATGGTAGAGAAGCTAGAGCTGGAGACGACTGATCATCCAAGCCCATACAGAGTTTCGTGGCTACAGAAGGGACACCGGGTAATTGTTACTAAACAATGCTTGGTTGAATTCAAGATAGGTGGATATAATGATAGGATCTTTTGTGATGTTATTCCCATGGATGTTTTTCATCTATTGCTGGGTAGACCATGGCAATATGACAGAAATGTGATTCATGATGGGCGAATGAACACATACACCCTAGAGAAGAATGGGAGGACACACATGTTGCTTCCGATAAAGGATAAGGAGGTGAAGCCGGAAGTAAGAAACACAGTACTTCTCATTAGTGGGAAGGAACTTCTTACAGAGGTTAAGAAGAAAGAAGATCCACAATTCTTTGTGGTCAGGAAACCGAGGATTGTTCTGACTAGCACGAGAGTGGATGATTTAACAGATGAGGTTCAAGAACTACTGGAAGAGTTCACTGACATCATAGTGGATGAATTACCTCGTTCGTTGCCACCGATGAGGAGTGTGATTCATCACATTGATCTCATACCAGGAGCTAGTTTTCCAAACAAAGCCGCATACAGATTGACGCTGCAAGAAAATGAATAAGTTAAAAGGCAAGTCCAAGAGTTATTGGACAAAGGTTTGGTTAGAGAAAGCTTGAGTCCATGTGTTGTTCCAACAGTACTCAGTCCGAAGAAAGAGGGAGGCTGGAGGATGTGTACTGACTCAAGGGCGATTAATAAGATAACCATTAGGTACAGATTTCCATTGCCGAGGATGGATGATCTGATGGATTGCTTGAGTAGAGAAAAATACTTTTCAAAGATTGATTTGAAAAGAGGATATCACCAGATTCGCATGAGAGAAGGCGATGAATGGAAGACAACATTCAAGACAAATGAAGGTTTGTATGAATGGCTTGTTATGTCGTTTGGCTTAACAAACGTGCTAAGTACCTTCATGAGGTTGATGAACGAAGTCCTAAGGGATTTCATCGGGAAGTTCGCCATTGTGTATTTGGATGACATACTGATTTACAATAAATCAGTGGCAGACCACTTGAAGCATTTGGCTACAATGATGCAGAAGCTACAGCAGGAGAAGCTATTGATAAATATGAAGAAGTCCTCATTCATGAAGACAAAGCTCATTTACTTGGGGTTTGTTATTTCGGCTAATGAGTTGAGGATGGATCCAGATAAGGTGGAAGTAATCAAGAATTGGCAATCACCGAAGAATATCTTTGAGGTGAGAAGTTTTCATGGGTTAGCTAGTTTCTACCAGAAGTTCATCAGGAATTTCAGTGGAATCAGTGCAGCGATGATGGATACAGTGAAGAAGCGGCATAAGTCTTTTCACTGGATGGATGAGGCTGAAAAAAGTTTCAATCTATTGAAACGGAAGATCACAGAACAACCAGTGTTGGTGTTGCTGGATTTCCTGAAGACATTTTAGGTGAAATGTGATGCAAGCGGATTTGCAATCGGGGCAGTCTTAAGTCAAGAAGACAGGCCAATCGCGTACTTCAGTGAGAAGCTGAATGAAGCAAAATTGAAATACTCCACGTATGATAAAGAATTCTATGCTATCATACAGGCGTTGAAGAAATGGAGGCATTAATTGATCCCGAAAGAATTTGTTTTGTATAGTGACAATCATGCACTGCAGTTTGTGACTCAACAGGAGAAGTTGAATCAGAAACATGCCAAATGGGTTGAGTATATGTAGAATTTTGTTGGAAAGTGTTATGCTTGTCATTGATGGCAAGTACAACAGTGAAGATGACAGGAAAACAGAAGACAAAGGAAATCAAGCTCAGGAGGAATAGCAGTCTTATATGTGCACGAAGCATAGGAAAGAGACCGAGAACCGTCG